>JAMRYI010001170.1:0-40729 GCA_029231635.1 Ditylenchus weischeri | reverse complement strand
GATGTTGATCGATATAACAGAAGGATTCTAAATCTGCTTCCCGGTGAAGATCAAACATACCTTTCCGCAGACTTACCAGCTGAAGTCGATCCTCTTGCTGTGAACGTCGTGGATCAAGATGTTGCAGAACTGAATGCCTTCGATCCGCCTCAAATGCCTTCTCAGACTAGGAGCAGTAGTTATGCTGCTTCGAAATGTCAATGTTCAGCTTGGACTTTGCAATGGCACCCGTATGGTGATCACTGAACTGCACAGAAATGTGATTCGATGCCGGATCATTAATGAATCCAGCCAGATGTACAACCAAGTTATTAACTTGCCTCGATTTAAGTTTGAGTACGATCCAAGTCGCCATGGTGGAGCTGACGAAAGACACTTCTTTCGGACTCAATTCCCAACTCGCTTGGCATTTGCTATGACGATAAATAAGGCTCAAGGACAAACAGCCGAGAGAGTTGGTCTTGCTCTTCACAGTGAAGTTTTTGGTGCTGGCCAGACTTATGTGGGCCTCTCACGCTCGAGAAATGCTGCGTCAATCACAGTCTTTGCGCCAAACTCACCTATAGTAAATGGCCGAGTGCGCATAAAGAATGTCGTTGCAGAAGGTATAAACTTCTGAAGTTCAATGCTTTGCGTTGTCCAGGACATTTTGTTTCTGAGGTATCGGTGCCCACTGAAGAGACCAGCCAACATCTTCGCGGAGCAATCCGTCTGGGCACTAATTGGTCGAAACAAAAAATGTAAAATATTGATTAAAGTTTTTTGTGAAAAATTTTGGCCGCTATTAGCGGCGATCTAGCACCAGTACAACGCGCGCAGCGCGTTTAAAGAGAAGTAATTTTTATAACATTCATGTTAAGAGTTTTTTTCTATCACTGGGCCCCCTAGTTTTTTTGATTTATAATGTAAAACACATTTTGCTCGGTCCGCCACCCCCGTGGTTTAGGTCCTGGTCTTTGGATGCTCTCATGGTGGACAAAGCCCAAACACACAGGGGGGACCAAGCAAAAACCGTGTTTTTTCACGCTATATCTCAAAAAAAAAATTCTTGAAATTCTGTGTAGTTCTACGGTTTCAGAATTTGAAAATGTGGACTATAGAAAAAGTTATGGATGTTTTAAAGTGGCCAAAAATCCAGGGAAACCCTGTATATAACAATTTTTTATTATCAGCAGAGCATTATATTTCAAAATATATTTTTTAAATACCGATTTTTAGAATTCTCAAATTTATATTTTCTTTATCCTGGAAACTGTAGTGGAGGCGGTAGATTGTATGTTGGTAAGCTTTGTCTTGCCTCTTGTTGCAAAGGCTCTTCTTCGCCTCCTTCTTGACCATCTTCTGAGCCTTCACCATCTTGCCCTTTTCCATCTGGCTCTCCTTGTTCAGGAAACTGGCCATCATCCCCTGCTAGTTGCTGATTATTAAAATCATAGCCAAATTGCTGGGCATTGTCGCCATATTTGGATGGTTGCTGGTCATTGCTTCCATATCCAGGTGGTTGCTGATAACCTTCTGGATGAGTGATTTGATGCACTACATTTACACCCTGACCAATTACTTCGATTCCTTGACTCGCAGTTTGAATCCACTGACTTGCTTTTTCTGCAGTCATTGAACCAGATTGAGTAGGTCCACCGTGTTCAGCATGACCACCATGACCCTGATTGAGGTGGTTGTTACGGCTATTACTCCCTCTCCCTCCATTATATGTCTTGGGACTGCGAGTTTTCGGGTTCTTCTTATGGCCTTTTCCTTTCAGTTTGTTGACAATTATTTTAGGAAGCTTTTTGAGTTTGTCTAATATATTTCCTAGACCCCGATTTTCTTCACCTGTGATGTTGAATTCGCTTGTTATGTTATGAGATAAATTCTTAAAAAAAATGTTGGCTTAATTTTTCTAATAAAAGCATACCGAAAAAATTCCAGACAAATCATCATCATCATTAATAATTACATCTTCAGCTGAACATATTTGAAAAAAAGATAATAAAACTGCGAGTACAAGATACAGATTCATTTACACTGTTACACAAAATCAGTATTCACTAAGATACTTTCATGTATTTATACCACCATAAAACAAATTAATTAAACATGAATCTCAAGGTATCATTTGCTGGAAGGAATTAATTTAACCAAAATTAAGAAATGTCGATAGAATTCATTTTTCTGCAAAAAAGCAAAGCTTACAGTAAGAAAACCTTTATTTTTTAATATTCAATAAACTAAAATATTTATTGAAACATAATAGATTTATGTTTTAAAAACACTTTTACACATGTAAATAAGACTAATAAATACGACTAATCCTTTGGTAAATTCATCCACCGGTAAATTCATCTGCCTGTAAATTCATCCACCGGTAAATTCATCCACCGGTAAATTCATCCACCGGTAAATTCATCCACCGGTAAATTCATCCATCGATAAATTCATCTGCCTGTAAATTCATCTGCCTGTAAATTCATCCACCGGTAAATTCATCCACCGGTAAATTCATCTGCCTGTAAATTCATCCACCGGTAAATTCATCTGCCTGTAAATTCATCCACCGGTAAATTCATCTGCCTGTAAATTCATCCACCGGTAAATTCATCTGCCTGTAAATTCATCCACCGGTAAATTCATCTGCCTGTAAATTCATCCACCGGTAAATTCATCTGCCTGTAAATTCATCCACCGGTAAATTCATCTGCCTGTGAATTCATCCACCGGTAAATTCATCTGCCTGTAAATTCATCCACCGGTAATTCATCCACCGGTAAATTCATCTGCCTGTAAATTCATCCACCGGTAAATTCATCTGCCTGTAAATTCATCCACCGGTAAATTCATCCACCGGTAAATTAATCTGCCTGTAAATTCATCCACCGGTAAATTCATCCACCGGTAAATTCATCTGCCTGTAAATTCATCCACCGGTAAATTCATCTGCCTGTAAATTCATCCACCGGTAAATTCATCTGCCTGTAAATTCATCTGCCTGTAAATTCATCCACCGGTAAATTCATCTGCCTGTAAATTCATCCACCGGTAAATTCATCTGCCTGTAAATTCATCCACCGGTAAATTCATCTGCCTGTAAATTCATCCACCGGTAAATTCATCTGCCTGTAAATTCATCCACCGGTAAATTCATCTGCCTGTAAATTCATCCACCGGTAAATTCATCTGCCTGTAAATTCATCCACCGGTAAATTCATCTGCCTGTAAATTCATCCACCGGTAAATTCATCCACCGGTAAATTCATCCACCGGTAAATTCATCTGCCTGTAAATTCATCCACCGGTAAATTCATCTGCCTGTAAATTCATCCACCGGTAAATTCATCTGCCTGTAATTCATCCACCGGTAAATTCATCTGCCTGTAAATTCATCCACCGGTAAATTCATCTGCCTGTAAATTCATCCACCGGTAAATTCATCTGCCTGTAAATTCATCCACCGGTAAATTCATCTGCCTGTGAATTCATCCACCGGTAAATTCATCTGCCTGTAAATTCATCCACCGGTAAATTCATCCACCGGTAAATTCATCTGCCTGTAAATTCATCCACCGGTAAATTCATCTGCCTGTAAATTCATCCACCGGTAAATTCATCCACCGGTAAATTAATCTGCCTGTAAATTCATCCACCGGTAAATTCATCCACCGGTAAATTCATCTGCCTGTAAATTCATCCACCGGTAAATTCATCTGCCTGTAAATTCATCCACCGGTAAATTCATCTGCCTGTAAATTCATCTGCCTGTAAATTCATCCACCGGTAAATTCATCTGCCTGTAAATTCATCCACCGGTAAATTCATCTGCCTGTAAATTCATACACCGGTAAATTCATCTGCCTGTAAATTCATCCACCGGTAAATTCATCTGCCTGTAAATTCATCCACCGGTAAATTCATCTGCCTGTAAATTCATCCACCGGTAAATTCATCTGCCTGTAAATTCATCCACCGGTAAATTCATCTGCCTGTAAATTCATCCACCGGTAAATTCATCCACCGGTAAATTCATCCACCGGTAAATTCATCTGCCTGTAAATTCATCCACCGGTAAATTCATCCACCGGTAAATTAATCTGCCTGTAAATTCATCCACCGGTAAATTCATCCACCGGTAAATTCATCTGCCTGTAAATTCATCCACCGGTAAATTCATCTGCCTGTAAATTCATCCACCGGTAAATTCATCTGCCTGTAAATTCATCCACCGGTAAATTCATCTGCCTGTAATTCATCCACCGGTAAATTCATCTGCCTGTAAATTCATCCACCGGTAAATTCATCTGCCTGTAAATTCATCCACCGGTAAATTCATCTGCCTGTAAATTCATCCACCGGTAAATTCATCTGCCTGTAAATTCATCCACCGGTAAATTCATCTGCCTGTAAATTCATCCACCGGTAAATTCATCTGCCTGTAAATTCATCCACCGGTAAATTCATCCACCGGTAAATTCATCTGCCTGTAAATTCATCCACCGGTAAATTCATCCACCGGTAAATTAATCTGCCTGTAAATTCATCCACCGGTAAATTCATCCACCGGTAAATTCATCTGCCTGTAAATTCATCCACCGGTAAATTCATCTGCCTGTAAATTCATCCACCGGTAAATTCATCTGCCTGTAAATTCATCCACCGGTAAATTCATCCACCGGTAAATTCATCCACCGGTAAATTCATCTGCCTGTAAATTCATCCACCGGTAAATTCATCTGCCTGTAAATTCATCCACCGGTAAATTCATCTGCCTGTAAATTCATCCACCGGTAAATTCATCTGCCTGTAAATTCATCCACCGGTAAATTCATCTGCCTGTAAATTCATCCACCGGTAAATTCATCTGCCTGTAAATTCATCTGCCTGTAAATTCATCCACCGGTAAATTCATCTGCCTGTAAATTCATCCACCGGTAAATTCATCTGCCTGTAAATTCATCCACCGGTAAATTCATCTGCCTGTAGATTCATCCACCGGTAAATTCATCTGCCTGTAAATTCATCCACCGGTAAATTCATCTGCCTGTAAATTCATCCACCGGTAAATTCATCTGCCTGTAAATTCATCCACCGGTAAATTCATCTGCCTGTAATTCATCCACCGGTAAATTCATCTGCCTGTAAATTCATCCACCGGTAAATTCATCTGCCTGTAAATTCATCCACCGGTAAATTCATCTGCCTGTAAATTCATCCACCGGTAAATTCATCTGCCTGTAAATTCATCCACCGGTAAATTCATCCACCGGTAAATTAATCTGCCTGTAAATTCATCCACCGGTAAATTCATCCACCGGTAAATTCATCTGCCTGTAAATTCATCCACCGGTAAATTCATCTGCCTGTAAATTCATCCACCGGTAAATTCATCTGCCTGTAAATTCATCCACCGGTAAATTCATCTGCCTGTAAATTCATCCACCGGTAAATTCATCTGCCTGTATATTCATCCACCGGTAAATTCATCTGCCTGTAAATTCATCCACCGGTAAATTCATCTGCCTGTAAATTCATCCACCGGTAAATTCATCTTGCCTGTAAATTCATCCACCGGTAAATTCATCTGCCTGTAAATTCATCCACCGGTAAATTCATCCACCGGTAAATTCATCTGCCTGTAAATTCATCCACCGGTAAATTCATCCACCGGTAAATTCATCTGCCTGTAAATTCATCCACCGGTAAATTCATCTGCCTGTAAATTCATCCACCGGTAAATTCATCTGCCTGTAAATTCATCCACCGGTAAATTCATCTGCCTGTAAATTCATCCACCGGTAAATTCATCTGCCTGTAATTCATCCACCGGTAAATTCATCTGCCTGTAAATTCATCCACCGGTAAATTCATCTGCCTGTAGATTCATCCACCGGTAAATTCATCTGCCTGTAAATTCATCCACCGGTAAATTCATCCACCGGTAAATTCATCTGCCTGTAAATTCATCCACCGGTAAATTCATCCACCGGTAAATTCATCTGCCTGTAAATTCATCCACCGGTAAATTCATCTGCCTGTAAATTCATCCACCGGTAAATTCATCCACCGGTAAATTCATCTGCCTGTAAATTCATCCACCGGTAAATTCATCCACCGGTAAATTCATCCACCGGTAATTCATCCACCGGTGAATTCATCCACCGGTAAATTCATCCACCGGTAAATTCATCCACCGGTAAATTCATCCACCGGTAAATTCATCCACCGGTAAATTCATCTGCCTGTAAATTCATCCACCGGTAAATTCATCTGCCTGTAAATTCATCCACCGGTAAATTCATCTGCCTGTAAATTCATCCACCGGTAAATTCATCTGCCTGTAAATTCATCCACCGGTAAATTCATCTGCCTGTAAATTCATCCACCGGTAAATTCATCTGCCTGTAAATTCATCCACCGGTAAATTCATCTGCCTGTAAATTCATCCACCGGTAAATTCATCTGCCTGTAAATTCATCCACCGGTAAATTCATCTGCCTGTAAATTCATCCACCGGTAAATTCATCTGCCTGTAAATTCATCCACCGGTAAATTCATCCACCGGTAAATTCATCCACCGGTAAATTCATCTGCCTGTAAATTCATCCACCGGTAAATTCATCCACCGGTAAATTCATCTGCCTGTAAATTCATCCACCGGTAAATTCATCTGCCTGTAAATTCATCCACCGGTAAATTCATCTGCCTGTAAATTCATCCACCGGTAAATTCATCCACCGGTAAATTCATCCACCGGTAAATTCATCCACCGGTAAATTCATCTGCCTGTAAATTCATCCACCGGTAAATTCATCTGCCTGTAAATTCATCCACCGGTAAATTCATCTGCCTGTAAATTCATCCACCGGTAAATTCATCTGCCTGTAAATTCATCCACCGGTAAATTCATCTGCCTGTAAATTCATCCACCGGTAAATTCATCTGCCTGTAAATTCATCCACCGGTAAATTCATCTGCCTGTAAATTCATCCACCGGTAAATTCATCTGCCTGTAAATTCATCCACCGGTAAATTCATCTGCCTGTAAATTCATCCACCGGTAAATTCATCTGCCTGTAAATTCATCCACCGGTAAATTCATCTGCCTGTAAATTCATCCACCGGTAAATTCATCTGCCTGTAAATTCATCCACCGGTAAATTCATCTGCCTGTAAATTCATCCACCGGTAAATTCATCTGCCTGTAAATTCATCCACCGGTAAATTCATCCACCGGTAAATTCATCCACCGGTAAATTCATCTGCCTGTAAATTCATCCACCGGTAAATTCATCTGCCTGTAAATTCATCCACCGGTAAATTCATCTGCCTGTAAATTCATCCACCGGTAAATTCATCTGCCTGTAAATTCATCCACCGGTAAATTCATCTGCCTGTAAATTCATCCACCGGTAAATTCATCTGCCTGTAAATTCATCCACCGGTAAATTCATCTGCCTGTAAATTCATCCACCGGTAAATTCATCTGCCTGTAGATTCATCCACCGGTAATCATCTGCCTGTAAATTCATCCACCGGTAAATTCATCCACCGGTAAATTCATCTGCCTGTAAATTCATCCACCGGTAAATTCATCTGCCTGTAAATTCATCCACCGGTAAATTCATCTGCCTGTAAATTCATCCACCGGTAAATTCATCTGCCTGTAAATTCATCCACCGGTAAATTCATCCACCGGTAAATTCATCCACCGGTAAATTCATCTGCCTGTAAATTCATCCACCGGTAAATTCATCTGCCTGTAAATTCATCCACCGGTAAATTCATCTGCCTGTAAATTCATCCACCGGTAAATTCATCTGCCTGTAAATTCATCCACCGGTAAATTCATCTGCCTGTAAATTCATCCACCGGTAAATTCATCTGCCTGTAAATTCATCCACCGGTAAATTCATCCACCGGTAAATTCATCTGCCTGTAAATTCATCCACCGGTAAATTCATCCACCGGTAAATTAATCTGCCTGTAAATTCATCCACCGGTAAATTCATCCACCGGTAAATTCATCTGTAAATTCATCCACCGGTAAATTCATCCACCGGTAAATTCATCTGCCTGTAAATTCATCCACCGGTAAATTCATCTGCCTGTAAATTCATCCACCGGTAAATTCATCTGCCTGTAAATTCATCCACCGGTAAATTCATCTGCCTGTAAATTCATCCACCGGTAAATTCATCACCGGTAAATTCATCCACCGGTAAATTCATCTGCCTGTAAATTCATCCACCGGTAAATTCATCTGCCTGTAAATTCATCCACCGGTAAATTCATCTGCCTGTAAATTCATCCACCGGTAAATTCATCTGCCTGTAAATTCATCCACCGGTAAATTCATCTGCCTGTAAATTCATCCACCGGTAAATTCATCTGCCTGTAAATTCATCCACCGGTAAATTCATCTGCCTGTAAATTCATCCACCGGTAAATTCATCTGCCTGTAAATTCATCCACCGGTAAATTCATCTGCCTGTAAATTCATCCACCGGTAAATTCATCTGCCTGTAAATTCATCCACCGGTAAATTCATCTGCCTGTAAATTCATCCACCGGTAAATTCATCCACCGGTAAATTCATCCACCGGTAAATTCATCTGCCTGTAAATTCATCCACCGGTAAATTCATCTGCCTGTAAATTCATCCACCGGTAAATTCATCTGCCTGTAAATTCATCCACCGGTAAATTCATCTGCCTGTAAATTCATCCACCGGTAAATTCATCTGCCTGTAAATTCATCCACCGGTAAATTCATCTGCCTGTAAATTCATCCACCGGTAAATTCATCCACCGGTAAATTCATCTGCCTGTAAATTCATCTGCCTGTAAATTCATCCACCGGTAAATTCATCCACCGGTAAATTCATCCACCGGTAAATTCATCTGCCTGTAAATTCATCCACCGGTAAATTCATCTGCCTGTAAATTCATCCACCGGTAAATTCATCTGCCTGTAAATTCATCCACCGGTAAATTCATCTGCCTGTAAATTCATCCACCGGTAAATTCATCTGCCTGTAAATTCATCCACCGGTAAATTCATCTGCCTGTAGATTCATCCACCGGTAAATTCATCTGCCTGTAAATTCATCCACCGGTAAATTCATCTGCCTGTAAATTCATCCACCGGTAAATTCATCTGCCTGTAAATTCATCCACCGGTAAATTCATCTGCCTGTAAATTCATCCACCGGTAAATTCATCTGCCTGTAAATTCATCCACCGGTAAATTTCTGCCTGTAGATTCATCCACCGGTAAATTCCATCTGCCTGTAAATTCATCCACCGGTAAATCTGCCTTAAATCATCCACCGGTAAATTCATCCACCGGTAAATTCATCCACCGGTAAATTCATCTGCCTGTAAATTCATCCACCGGTAAATTCATCCACGGTAAATTCATCTTGTAAATTCATCCACCGGTAAGATTCATCCACCGGTAGGATTCATCCACCGGTAAATTCATCTGCCGTAAAATTCATCCACCGGTAAATTCGTCTGCCTGGATTCATCCACCGGTAAGATTGTCTGCCGTAAATTCGTCTGCCTGTAAATTCATCCACCGGTAAATTCATCCACCGGTAAATTCATCCCACCGGTAAATTCATCCGCCGTAAAATTCATCACCGGTAAATTCGTCCACCGGTAGGATTCATCTGTATAATAGGATTCGTCCACCGGTAAGGATTCGTCTGCGCTGTAAGTTCATCCACCGGTAAATTCATCTGCCTGTAAATTCATCCACCGGTAAATTCATCTGCCTGTAATTCATCCACCAGTAAATTCATCTGCCTGTAAATTCATCCACCGGTAAATTCATCTGCCTGTAAATTCATCCACCGGTAAATTCATCCACCGGTAAATTCATCTGCCTGTAAATTCATCCACCGGTAAATTCATCTGCCTGTAAATTCATCCACCAGTAAATTCATCCACCGGTAAATTCATCTGCCTGTAAATTCATCCACCGGTAAATTCATCCACCGGTAAATTCATCCACCGGTAAATTCATCTGCCTGTAAATTCATCCACCGGTAAATTCATCCACCTGTAAATTCATCTGCCTGTAAATTCATCCACCGGTAAATTCATCTGCCTGTAAATTCATCCACCGGTAAATTCATCTGCCGTAAATTCATCTGCCTGAAATTCATCCACCGGTAAATTCATCCACCGGTAAATTCATCCACCGGTAAATTCATCCACCTGTAATTCATCCCACCGGTAAATTCATCCACCGATAAAGATTCATCCACCGGTAAATTCATCTGCCTGTAAATTCATCCACCGGTAAGATTCATCTGCCTGTAAATTCATCCACCGGTAAATTCATCTGCCTGTAAATTCATCCACCGGTAAATTCATCTGCCTGTAAATTCATCCACCGGTAAATTCATCCACCGGTAAATTCATCCACCGGTAAATTCATCTGCCTGTAAATTCATCCACCGGTAAATTCATCTGCCTGTAAATTCATCCACCGGTAAATTCATCCACCTGTAAATTCATCTGCCTGTAAATTCATCCACCGGTAAATTCATCTGCCTGTAAATTCATCCACCGGTAAATTTATCCACCGGTAAATTCATCTGCCTGTAAATTCATCCACCGGTAAATTCATCCACCGGTAAGATTCATCCACCGGTAAATTCATCTGCCTGTAAATTCATCCACCGGTAAATTCATCTGCCTGTAAATTCATCCACCGGTAAATTCATCCACCGGTAAATTCATCTGCCTGTAAATTCATCCACCGGTAAATTCATCTGCTGTAAATTCATCCACCGGTAAATTCATCCACCGGTAAATTCATCTGCCTGTAAATTCATCCACCGGTAAATTCATCTGCCTGTAAATTCATCCACCGGTAAATTCATCTGCCTGTAAATTCATCCACCGGTAAATTCATCTGCCTGTAAATTCATCCACCGGTAAATTCATCTGCCTGTAAATTCATCCACCGGTAAATTCATCTGCCTGTAAATTCATCCTCCGGTAAATTCATCCACCGTAAATTCATCCACCGGTAAATTCATCTGCCTGTAAATTCATCCACCGGTAAATTCATCTGCCTGTAAATTCATCCACCGGTAAATTCATCCACCGGTAAATTCATCTGCCTGTAAATTCATCCACCGGTAAATTCATCTGCCTGTAAATTCATCCACCGGTAAATTCATCCACCGGTAAATTCATCTGCCTGTAAATTCATCCACCGGTAAATTCATCCACCGGTAAATTCATCCACCGGTAAATTCATCTGCCTGTAAATTCATCCACCGGTAAATTCATCCACCGGTAAATTCATCCACCGGTAAATTCATCCATCGATAAATTCATCTGCCTGTAAATTCATCCACCGGTAAATTCATCACCGGTATTCATCCACCGGTAAATTCATCCACCGGTAAATTCATCCACCGGTAAATTCATCCACCGGTAAATTCATCCACCGGTAAATTCATCCACCGGTAAATTCATCCACCGGTAAATTCATCTGCCTGTAAATTCATCCACCGGTAAATTCATCTGCCTGTAAATTCATCCACCGGTAAATTCATCTGCCTGTAAATTCATCCACCGGTAAATTCATCTGCCTGTAAATTCATCCACCGGTAAATTCATCTGCCTGTAAATTCATCTGCCTGTAAATTCATCCACCGGTAAATTCATCTGCCTGTAAATTCATCCACCGGTAAATTCATCTGCCTGTAAATTCATCCACCGGTAAATTCATCTGCCTGTAAATTCATCCACCGGTAAATTCATCTGCCTGTAAATTCATCCACCGGTAAATTCATCTGCCTGTAAATTCATCCACCGGTAAATTCATCTGCCTGTAAATTCATCCACCGGTAAATTCATCTGCCTGTAAATTCATCCACCGGTAAATTCATCTGCCTGTAAATTCATCCACCGGTAAATTCATCTGCCTGTAAATTCATCCCCCGGTAAATTCATCTGCCTGTAAATTCATCCACCGGTAAATTCATCTGCCTGTAAATTCATCCACCGGTAAATTCATCTGCCTGTAAATTCATCCACCGGTAAATTCATCCACCGGTAAATTCATCTGCCTGTAAATTCATCCACCGGTAAATTCATCTGCCTGTAAATTCATCCACCGGTAAATTCATCCACCGGTAAATTCATCTGCCTGTAAATTCATCCACCGGTAAATTCATCCACCGGTAAATTCATCCACCGGTAAATTCATCTGCCTGTAAATTCATCCACCGGTAAATTCATCCACCGGTAAATTCATCCACCGGTAAATTCATCCATCGATAAATTCATCTGCCTGTAAATTCATCCACCGGTAAATTCATCCACCGGTAAATTCATCCACCGGTAAATTCATCCACCGGTAAATTCATCCACCGGTAAATTCATCCACCGGTAAATTCATCCACCGGTAAATTCATCCACCGGTAAATTCATCCACCGGTAAATTCATCTGCCTGTAAATTCATCCACCGGTAAATTCATCTGCCTGTAAGATTCATCTGCCTGTAAATTCATCCACCGGTAAATTCATCTGCCTGTAAATTCATCCACCGGTAAATTCATCTGCCTGTAAATTCATCCACCGGTAAATTCATCTGCCTGTAAATTCATCCACCGGTAAATTCATCTGCCTGTAAATTCATCCACCGGTAAATTCATCTGCCTGTAAATTCATCCACCGGTAAATTCATCTGCCTGTAAATTCATCCACCGGTAAATTCATCTGCCTGTAAATTCATCCACCGGTAAATTCATCCACCGGTAAATTCATCCACCGGTAAATTCATCCACCGGTAAATTCATCCACCGGTAAATTCATCCACCGGTAAGATTCATCCACCGGTAAATTCATCCACCGGTAAATTCATCCACCGGTAAATTCATCTGCCTGTAAATTCATCCACCGGTAAATTCATCTGCCTGTAAATTCATCCACCGGTAAATTCATCTGCCTGTAAATTCATCCACCGGTGAATTCATCTGCCTGTAAATTCATCCACCGGTAAATTCATCTGCCTCAATGCAGTTTCATCCGGTAAATTCATCTGCCTGTAAATTCATCTTAGCCTAAATTCATCCACCGGTAAATTCGTCTGCCTGTAAATTCATCCACCGGTAAATTCATCTGCCTGTAAATTCATCCACCGGTAAATTCATCTGCCTGTAAATTCATCCACCGGTGAATTCATCTGCCTGTAAATTCATCCACCGGTAAATTCATCTGCCTGTAAATTCATCCACCGGTAATTCATCTGCCATGTAAATTCATCCACCGGTAAATTCATCTGCCTGTAAATTCATCCACCGGTAAATTCATCTGCCTGTAAATTCATCCACCGGTAAATTCATCTGCCTGTAAATTCATCCACCGGTAAATTCATCTGCCTGTAAATTCATCCACCGGTAAATTCATCTGCCTGTAAATTCATCTGCCTGTATTCATCCACCGGTAAATTCATCTGTATAGAGTTCATCCACCGGTAAATTCATCTGCCTGTAAATTCATCCACCGGTAAATTCATCTGCCTGTAAATTCATCCACCGGTAAATTCATCTGCCTGTAAATTCATCCACCGGTAAATTCATCTGCTTATAAATTCATCCACCGGTAAATTCATCTGCCTGTAAATTCATCCACCGGTAAATTCATCTGCCTGTAAATTCATCTGCCTGTAAATTCATCCACCGGTAAATTCATCTGCCTGTAAATTCATCCACCGGTAAATTCATCTGCCTGTAAATTCATCCACCGGTAAATTCATCTGCCTGTAAATTCATCCACCGGTAAATTCATCTGCCTGTAAATTCATCCACCGGTAAATTCATCTGCCTGTAAATTCATCCACCGGTAAATTCATCTGCCTGTAAATTCATCCTCCGGTAAATTCATCCACCGGTAAATTCATCCACCGGTAAATTCATCTGCCTGTAAATTCATCCACCGGTAAATTCATCTGCCTGTAAATTCATCCACCGGTAGATTCATCCACCGGTAAATTCATCTGCCTGTAAATTCATCCACCGGTAAATTCATCTGCCTGTAAATTCATCCACCGGTAAATTCATCCACCGGTAAATTCATCTGCCTGTAAATTCATCCACCGGTAATTCATCCACCGGTAAATTCATCCACCGGTAAATTCATCTGCCTGTAAATTCATCCACCGGTAAATTCATCCACCAGTAAATTCATCCACCGGTAAATTCATCCATCGATAAATTCATCTGCCTGTAAATTCATCCACCGGTAAATTCATCCACCGGTAAATTCATCCACCGGTAAATTCATCCACCGGTAAATTCATCCACCGGTAAATTCATCCACCGGTAAATTCATCCACCGGTAAATTCATCCACCAGTAAATTCATCCATCGATAAATTCATCTGCCTGTAAATTCATCCACCGGTAAATTCATCCACCGGTAAATTCATCCACCGGTAAATTCATCCGCCAGTGTTCTTATATGCGGTAGGCCCCAGTATTCAAAACTACGTTCAACATCTTCTTATTAGTGGCCCTCTGTAATTAGTGGTCTTTTTTTTTCCTTCCCCTCCCAGTACAGCCCTTATTCTCTTTAAAAATGTTTTGGTGCCAATTCAGAAATCATTTTTTTCGATATTTTTTAAATATTTTTTGCCTTGGTCCCTGCAAGGCAATTTTTTGTTGAAAAAGTGAAAAATGAAAAAATGAATTTAAAATGAAATGTAATGTATAAAAAGTGCTTTCCCAATCCTAAAAACGTGTTTCTTCAACTTTAAACATGAAAAAGCAAGATACAGATGATTTTAAGATTTTTGCGCGATGTACACATTGTGTATTTTAGATGAATTAAATTTGTGCCAAATAAATCTATACATGAAATTACGGAGGTAAAACTCCGTGACGCGCTTTCACTTTTTTGCTTATTATCGCTGTAGACGGCTTGTGTGAGAGTATTTTTTAGGGTTGTGAAACGAGCAATTGCTCTAGAAATTGCTCGAGCAATTGATAGCAATTGCTCGAGCAATTGATAGCAATTGCTCGGTTTTGCTCCGAGTATTTGCTCGCCTATATAAATTTGAGCAAATGCTTTTGTACACATTTCCAAAGACTTGAACAAATCTTTTGAAAATTTTGACAGATTTTCTTATTTTTTTTTGTGAACATTCCTTTTCAAATTGCCACCTACTGTTAATGTTGCAAAAATGCACTCCAATGATTCATTTAGTTAGAGTTGGTTGCTCGCTCTGGCTCCGGTTTTGTTAGATTTTTATCGGTTGCTTTAAATTTTTTCTCTAGGTACTGCAATGTCGAAGTTTGGTGCTGGAGCTATTTTAATCGCAAAGAAGAGAAGGATGAGAAATCAGGCCATCGTTGGGTACTGCAAGTTCTGCGACGCGCGATACTTCACTCACGTCGGAAGAAGGCAGAAACATATGGGGGTTATTTCTTTATTGACATACTATTTCAAATTTTCATTTATTATTCTAGAATTGCAAGAAGGTCGGAGTCGAAGCCAGAAAAGAAATCGATCGCTTGCTGAAGAAAGTGTCCTCGGCCGGGGAGCTTTCGAAAAAGTTGCCAAGAAGATCGCCAAGCGCAGACTGTGCTACACCAAGTTTATCCGGAATCCAAGCCTTCTTTGACCACATCAGCAAAGAGGACCAAGCGGAGGCAGACATTCTGAAGAAAAGCTGAGGAATCGGTTTGTGACATGATTTACGTGAACTCCCTCTTATTTTATATTTCCAGGATGCATGTCGACACAGTCAGCCAGATGGTCTACATCAAGCACAATCTCCTGCTGGAATACGAGCATCTCTTCAAGGTGGCTAGCAATGATGCGATATTGGAAGAAAGCGAAGAAGACCTCGTAGAATCGCAACAAGAAAATGAAGAAATGAGTTGGTGCGATGATGAAATGTTTATGTTTGATTGATCGTTTTGTGTTGTCCGCATAAAAGCATAAAGAAAAATAACCCTTCAGAAACGCTGCACGGTGGGTTGTGTGTTGTAATAGTTAAGCCTAAGAATTTGCTCGAATTTGCTCGTAAAACGAGCAATTGCTCGAGAAATTGCTCGAGCAATTTCACAACTCTAGTATTTTTTGAAAAGGTAGCTCTGAATTTCCTATTTTGATTAAGGTTTCTTCACTTATTTAAAAATAGTGTTTAAACGACTCCCAGGTAATTTTTATATGTTTAAAACGACGAAAAAGTTATTTTCTAACATTTTCCCACACAAAAAATAAATTTTTTGAAAAAAATTTTTTTGCCCAAAACTTGACTTTTTGCCTTGGGGTACCAAGGTAAACTAATTTATATTAGGGTATTCTACCGCGTTTTGGTCACTTGAGCTTGGCAAAAAGAGTCTCTTTATGCATTTTTGATTAAGAGTCTTGCTCGGAATCATGTCTAAGGAATCATGCCCCTTCGGGGGCGCAGGGGGCTTGGAGTTGAGATGCGCACACCCACATACCTTAGACACAAATCACTCGAAAGAGAATCTGGATGTATTAAAAAACATGCATACCAGAGTTATTTATGCGGTAGGCCCCAGTTAACAAAACTATGTTCAAATTCCATGTTTCAAGGGTATTTGTTAATTGTTGTTAGAAATTCGGTTTTTGTCTTTTCTTTAACGCCTTTTTTTCAAGTAAAATTTTGGTCAAAAAAATTCTTTAGAAAAAATCAGCTTTTTATGTCGAAAAGTATCGCAAAACAACTTTTTATCGTTTTAAGCATATAAAAATTACTTAGAAGACGTTTGAACACTATTTTGAAATCAGTAAAAAAGCCGCCTCCCGCCCCCAAACCCAACAAGTGCCCGTGTTTATACTCATTTTAGAGCCGGAATGTCCGCTACAAAACATGTACAGTCGAACCTCGTTATAACATACCCCCGATATAACATATGCCTCAATATAACATACCCCTAGGGTCAGTCCCAAGGGGGTATGTTATAACGGTTTGACTGTATTTTAAAAAAGCATATACATATCTCTGTTCAGATCGGGGGGCAACTTTTTTGCCTTGGTCCCCCCTATTGTTTTTTTTTTCAAATTTTGTCCCACCACGCTACATTTTACTGGTTTTTCTTAGCTGGTTTTTCTTACAACTTTTTGTAAGATAGAGCTCAAGAAAAAATCGAAGTTCAGTTGACTGGACAGCTTTGCATACCGTGCACCAAAAATTTTTTCCTATATAAATATAGCTGATTTTTTTGTCCGTTCGCAGTTGTATTAAGCTTCTTTGTACTTTGTAAAAACGCTATTGCTTACTAATAAAAATTATCTGTGTCTGAAAAAACAAGACAGTGTACCTTGTCAGTGCTGATTATAGTCTTTTACATGTATTAATTAAAAAGCATTTAAAAAAGTGCAACATATGATGAAATGATTTATGTTGAATTTATGTTAAATAATTTTTTCAGAAAGTTTTTTTTCATAAAATTCAGGATATTTATTGTTATTGTTGTTCAGCACTTGTATCAAACCTGCCTTGGTTAGGCTCTGGCTGGCTATTTGATTGCAGTGCATTTTCCACAAGAGTGACAGCAATTTTTTCACCAAATTTTAGTGCAACTTTGGCAAATTTCTTTAAAACGTCTGTTGCGATGTTACGCTCCTCTTCCGTTGCAGAACTGTTTCCATTTAAAGAAGAATTACCGTTAAAAATCTAAAAATAACTAAATGCATTATGGAAAAAGAAGAAAAGTTACCTCTATTTCAGAGCTGTTGAATGATGCCTCTATATCATTCAAATAAATTAAGAATATAACAACTAATATATGAAAGATGTAGTTCATTTCTGCAAATCTTTTCGGATCTAAAATATTTTTATTTTTTTTATCTTGAGATTTTGTTGGTGTTTAAAAATCGAAAAGCAGTGAATACCAGTTTATGAGAAAATACCTAAATTTAGATGTCTTAGCTAACTTGGCTATTCAGGCCGAAAATGAGAAGAGATAAAATTGTATTTTTATTAGTTAAATTTTTTATCATGTCAATTTATTGCCGCGGCCTTTGGCCGAGGCGCCTTTTCTAGTATATTATTGACAAGGGAACCGATCGAACTGTAAAATGTAAACCCTTTAATTTTTTGCTCTTAGAATTTTTCATGTTTTTTTTCTCACCAAACACGAAAAATATCTTTTGGATTGACCACAAAAACTTTATTTTTTGGATGCTTCGGTCCCCAAAGCTGATTTTTGTAGCTATTTGGTATCTTTAACTTCAACTTTATTGAACAAATAGGCACTCGTAGTGCACTTACAATTTGCAACACAACAAAAAACATTTTTTCCTTCTCAATAATCTGATTCCCTAACAACATATTTTAGAATAAGGAAAACCTGCTTTAAAAAGCTTTACTTACTCGGGTAAGGTCAATTTTTTTCAAAGCCAACTTAAATTCATGACTGTTTTTGGACATTAAGATCGCAGGTGGAATTTTGTTCCACAGACTTAAGTTCTAAGTTCTTCTTGTTGTTTTTTCGGCAGATTAGTTGAGATATTGAATAAAATGTTACGGAGCAAGTTTGGTACCAAATATATTCCTAGACTATCTTTTTTTCGGATAAAACAAAAATCTCTCCGTATAAATGAAAAATCGAAAAGTTATGGCCAATTCAAATAGTCGGATAAAGATGATCCACCCTGTAGTGGGTTCTGGTGCAGAATCGGTTACAAATTTTGCCTTGGTCCCCCTTGTTGATTTCTATTTTATTTGATAGAGAAATTATTCCTGCACTAATTTTTTCGCATTTACATTCTTCATACCCACGTGTCTTCAGAAAACAGTTTTCAAACAGAGATTAATATTTTAAAGTTTCATTAAACACAGAAGCACAAAGTTGCATATCATTCAATTTAAAGTTCATAAGTATCGATCCTATGGATCATAGAGATTTTTTTAAAGAATAATTCCAAGATGTTCTTGTTCTCAGCAAACACAGACATTATTCTACAAAAAATCTATAAAATAGTGAAATATTAGATAAAAGATGATAAAAAGTATATAATGTAACAGTAAAAAAATGAACAGATAAATGAAAGATAATTAAATATTTAAAATGAAATCAACAGGGAAAACCAATGCAAAATGTGGAAAAATTCAACAAGGGGGACCAAGGCAAAATTTGCACTCGATTCTGCACTAGCGCCACTGTGCTAGCCACTAGCTAGTGTCTAGAATCGTCTTTTTATGCAATGCCATTTTAAAGAACCATTGCTTTAAGAGTAAATTCTTTCCTAATGAGTTTATTTCATTAACTTTGCAGAAATCTTAGCAGTTTAAAAGAATATCTGAATATGTATTAGTTTCTCGCTATTAATATTTTTTTATTCGATATTTTATTTATGACAAAAATTTGAAAAACTACTGCATTTCACTGCATTACATAACATTGGTAGTCGCTGAGAAAAACACGTTTAAATGTTGTCCCATATATGGGGCAGTGCGCTAGGAGGTGTTTGCATGGAAAAATTGCATAATTTTGGAAAACGACTGGTAAAATCAGAATCCTTGCAATTTTTAGGAACATGGTTGCTGGAACCGGTGTATGGCATTTGGCATTTGGACAACGTTTGGCGCCATTTTCAAAGAAAAAACCAATGTCCAGCCAATTTCCGCTTATTTTCAAAAAGTTTGCCTCCAGTGTGTCTATCTACATATAGTATTTTTGTCGGCATGTCACGCTTTTTTTTCGTGCCACGCTTTTTAACCCACTTCCCGATTGTATTATATTTTGTTCTCATCATATCTAAGGGTAAATCGGGGTCGCTGAGAACGCTAATGCTATCAGAATTGACATGTGATGCTTAAAATTTTGAGTTTTGCCAGAAAAGTGGGAAAAACCAGGTATGCTCAAGGGGGTCTTCGAACCTGTGACCCCAATTTTTTTTTCATTTTTAGTTTATTTTGGCGCCTGTTAAGGCGCCTGTTCGGCTTGTTTTTGACTATCTTTTATTGTCTTTTATTGTCGAAAGACTTTGTTCACGATTTTTTAAAAGAATTTAATTATTACGCAACCTGTATGGGTTACCGCCTTGGGAAGTGTTGTTAAATCCTTCCGATCTTGTTAAAGGGAGACGCAAAAGTAATCTACGAGACATTAGATGACGTAACTAAGCGCGACTGGCAAAGTTTAACGGATACGCTGGCAGCGCGATTGTCTTCAGCCGACTCAGTCGAATTTAATCAGCGGATGCTGAACCAGAAAAATAAAGAGGTCGCTGATGAGCTGCGACGCGCCTCCGAACACGATATCGAGGTTCAAGATTTAGTTTTAGCATATAAATACCAGTTACCGCGCGAATATGCACATAAATTCAAAA
Organism: Ditylenchus weischeri; assembly: GCA_029231635.1. Taxonomy (NCBI): domain Eukaryota; kingdom Metazoa; phylum Nematoda; class Chromadorea; order Rhabditida; family Anguinidae; genus Ditylenchus; species Ditylenchus weischeri. Next base: position 20,396 of record JAMRYI010001170.1, on the reverse strand, counting down.
AAAGTTGGCCGGGCCATATCGAGTAGTCGCACTGAAACCACCAAACCTTACGATTCGCGAGATTTCCGAAACGGGTTAGGTTTTCACTTTACACTTCGACAAAATTAAAAGGTATATTTCTGAATCCGCTTTACCTCTCCGACAAAAAGACGCACCCAAAACATTGGATACGAATGAAAGCGAAAATTTTCAGGCCGACCAAAGCGTTCGAAAAGTCCAGAAGTGGACCAACTAATTGAGAATTTCAATTTTTCTCTTCAGCACGTGGGTTTTCAAGGGACTTACTACAAAGCACAAAGTCATCTGGTTATTACAACCATCTCAACTCGGGATGAATTGCCTGCAAGATATCATTTAGTCGACCTACTAGACCATGTCGTAAGAGTACGACAAAACTGCCCCTCCCTAGCAGTTTCGTGGCACACTTTTGTCACCTTTGGGAGTTGGGTGTCTGAATTTTTACAATCCGTAACTAAAAAAAGGGACCCATACCGTCTTCCAGTGGCTGAAATTCGTATATACCTGACTAACAAAGTTAACTCTATACTCTACGACTCGTATGGCTTTTTCAGTGAGTTGAAAACAAATTACAGTGAAGCTATGCACGAGTTAAGTCCACCCGATTTAGCGAGCCCGATAGATATATCATGGTACTTTTCTTTCGATGTAGGCAAGTCTGAAGACAAACTATTCCTGGCACAAGTCGTGTCCATCCAAAGTCAAATGGAAGCGACGGTGCTTGGAATATAGCGCCTTCAGGACGGCCCGCATTCGAAACTCGGCAACGGGTCCACAATCACCCTCGCAGTGATACTTCATCGCGAGACACTGACAGCTAAGGCCGAGGTCGAAGAAATAGTGTTCCCGGAGCCGTTTTTAGCTCTATTTCCGTACCAATACGAAATGCAGAGCCCAAACGAGCCATTGTTAACCAATCTTTCGGTGTTACTCTTTGCATCGGTGTTACGAATGCGGCTGTGGATAACATGTTACTACGTTTCAACAGTTATATCGATAAACTAAATATTAATCAGACAACGAACCTGGTAAAAAACGGAAAAACACTTCGAGAGAGAACGATAAGACCACTGCCTGAACATCTTGACAAAGAAGATGTTCCTGCCGAAATCTTATCGTTTTCCCCATTCGAGCGCTTGTACCAACGCCGAAACATCAAACTTTTTACGACAATTTCGAAAGTGATGTCGGTTACCTTTCTATTATTATTATTTTGGACGAGGCTTCGGTGGTTAATATAGGCGAATTTTCAGGCTCACATTCGACACAAGCAGAGACGGAACCTTACACTCTCGTGCAGCGTATCATCGTCATAAGTGATGAACAACAATTGCCCGGCATGCTTAGCCTAGAACTTATAACTTACGCGAAAGCTTGTTGCCGGTCCATCACTTATTATGAACAGAGAGAAAAATAGAAACGCTACAGCTCATTAAAAAACATTCGATGATAGCCAAGTACGATGATAGCCAAGTACACTTATCGACAGGGCAATAAGTGACTTAGGATGCGCGAAAGGGTACCTTATTCTACTTTTAAGTTTTGTTTAAGAGTTTTTTTTTGTTTTTTCTGAAAAATTACAAAAATTTTCTGGTCATTTTGGTTTGAAAAATAAGGACCTACCTTCCAATAAGACCCCACCTTCTAATAAAGTCCCACCTCCAACGAGGTGTTGAAAAATAAGACCCCATGGGTCATTATCATAGGGGTCCTTATCATCACACAACCGGCCGGGCCGCCAAATAAGGTGCCGCCGGTGGTGGCGGTGGCGCCGGCGGCATAGTGTAAGGACGGCGGTGGTGGCCTGTCCGGCGGCATAGTGTAAGGGCGGCGGTGGCGCCGGTGGCATAGTTTAAGGGCAATGATGGCACCGGCGGCATAGTTTAAGGGCGGCGGTGGCGGTGGCGCCGGAGGCATAGTTTAAGGGTGGCGGTGGTGGCGGCTCCGGCGGCATAGTGTAAGGGCGGCGGCAGCGGCGCATAAATTTGTGGTCATGGTAGCGCCACTAGCGCAATATTGGCATATGTCCTGACTTTGAGAATTTTTTCATTTTTCAAAATTAACTCTATGGAATAAATAGCTGAAAAAACAATAAATTTAGTTTCAAGAGATTATTACAGCGCTCAACACACAATCCAACTGTTACCCAGTTAAAATGACGAAAATGGTTGTCAAATTTTCAAAATGACCTTAGAAATGTTTGGAGCCAAATGATAACTATCTTGAACTATACCTCATAAGTTTTATCTAGCATTCGAAAGAGGAGATTCAGGGCTACAAAACCTGTAACTGAAAATATTTTATTTTATTTATTATATATTAATATTATATATTATTATATATTAATATTTTATTTATAATTTTGTTATCAATACTTGACTTGAAAAGTGTCTACAAAATTATTCGAACTTATGACACGACATTTTTGTTCAAATTTCAGTTTTCCTATTCGTTTATAATTCATTATTAGATTATTCGTTTTATAATGGCTTCATTAGGAATGTTTCCGGGACTTGCCATCCAAAATTTCGGAAACGGGTCGCAACGGTGTTATGCTGCGAGATTTTTTCAAAACTGTTAACGTAATTTTGAGACACCCTGTATAAGCCTTAGCGAGATTATCTTAGAAAAATCATAATTCGTCTCACAAACACTTCAAAGGTCATTTTGAGAAGTTGGCAAGTATTTTTATCACTTTAACGAATAAATGTTTTATTTAGTATTAAGTATTATTATAACATTTAGTACAACGTTGTAGTGCAATTCAACTGCTACACAAGTTGTGTAACACAACATATTTTTCAGAAATTTTTTCGAGAATCTGAATCTTGAGATATAGCTTTTTAAAAAAATCTGTCTCTTCAAAAAATGGCCAAAATCCGAAAAGCTGCAAAAACTTACATTTAGTCATTAAAAAAAAACAGATTTTTTTCAAAAGGCTAACTATCTACACCCAGATTTTCAAAAATGATTCTGTAAATTAGGTTTTGTAGCTCTGTAAGGTTGCTGTCGTAACACGTGGTAACACAACATGCTGTCGTAACATGTTAGTAAAACTTATGCAGAATTAAAAGTTATATTACACACAGCGATATTACTGTTGCAATTTTTTAGGAAAAATACTTGGCCGGAGTTCGGTATACCAAGTCTTCCCAAAAAAGGGTTTGAAGTTTAGGTTTAGAAGGTTTAGGACATGTTTTCTACACGTTTAAGGCCCTCAAACCCTTTTTGGGAGAAGTCGGTGTACCGAACTTCAGCCAAATACTTTAAAAATTAAGGCAGTACGAAGAACAATATTTTCAAAAAATATATTTTTAATTTTTAGGTTTCATTTCAAAAAATTTTGCAATTTTAGTGTTAAAGTTTTTTGTAGCTCTTTCGAACGCATTAAGTGTATTTTATTTTTTTAGGCGTACTAGACATAGTTGTGCATCTCCGAAAAACCACCACCGCCGCCGCCGGCGGTGTCGCCGCCGGTGAAAAAATTTTGCTAAATTTTGCCGCCGCCACCGCCGCCGCGGCCGCTACTCCGCCGCCACCGCCGCCGCCGGTGGCACCTCATATTTTGCCGCCGCCGCCTAAAAGGCAAAGAGACATTCTAAAAATATAAACAAATAGTGAACCAATTTTCCCAATTTCAGCCTTTGGAGCCCGTTACGGGATCTAACAAAATTGCTTTGTGAAAAAATTCTCACTTAAACCGATTTGGTCACCTTCCGTTTTCCCCAATGCAACCGGGACCACTTTGCAATCGGGGCAGCCACCCTGAGAGATGCACTAGGTCCGCCCCCTGGGCCACTACCATATGCCTATAAAAGGGCAGTCCTAGTCCCAAACACCAGAGTGAGGGTACGGGGTAGTGATCATAGTAAACCGATTTGGTCACCTTCCGTTTTCCCCAATGCAACCGGGACCACTTTGCAATCGGGGCAGCCACCCTGAGAGATGCACTAGGTCCGCCCCCTGGGCCACTACCATATGCCTATAAAAGGGCAGTCCTAGTCCCAAACACCAGAGTGAGGGTACGGGGTAGTGATCATAGTTGTGCATCTCCGAAAAACTACCACCGCCGCCGCCGCCACTGCCGGCGGCGGAGACGTCACCACCGCCGCCACCGCCGCCGCCGGTGGCACCTCATATTTTGCCGCCGCCGCCGGTGGTGCCGCCGGCTTTCGCGTTGATATAAAATTTTTTCGCTGCAGCCACGCTTGTCACAAATTTGCAAAACAAGTTTTATTAAAATAAGACGACAGTAAATTAAATAGTTATCTAGTTGTTTATATTTTAATGAGATGACCATTTAAGACAAGCATTGTTTTGCTACTTAATAAAATTGGTCTTGTAGGAGTTTTCCTCCCCGAAGAGAGCATAGCCATAATACTAAATAGTTTTTCCACTCCTGCACTTGTAGCTGGTGTTGCTAAGATGTCAAAAGCCATCTGAGAAATAGAGGGATATGTCTAGAAATAAAATCAGATTGATAAACTCACAAAATTTATTTGTATTTTTACCTCAATTCTGGCTTTCCAAAAGTCCCATGGATTACAGGTGCCAATAAAATCTTCGCTATTTATTTCATTGAAAAAACGCTCTACTTGTTCAGTATCAGCTGAGCCCAGTGGCTTTTTAATCGAAACAGTTCCGAATCCAAACGGGGATGGCTCCTCTACAATCATACTCTGAATGTCTAATCCTGTCCCCTTTGGCAGCCACCATTGGGGTAGAAAAGGCTGCCGATTACATTCAAGGTGACCCAGAAGAGGCGGTGAAAGAAGCTGTGGATACTTACTTCAAAGAGCACAATGATGGAATTTTTAGAACAGCATGGCGACAAAATATGGAAATAAATGCCAGGGATGCAGCAGCTGGTTACGTTCAAAAATTTTTCCTTCACGCACAATTCTCTTCACTGCTGGAGAGATAAACCGCATTGCTAAAGAAGCTGTTGATTTATATCTTAGCCAAATGCGAAAAGATTTGCAAGACAAAGAAAGAATATTATAAACATGAATTATGTATTAAAATATATTTTATTGTTTATTTTGAGCAATTTGTTCTGACTATATATCCAGCTAATATTGAAAAATGAAAAGTTCCTGCAAATATTTCATTTAAAGACAGTTCAATTGCGGCGCTATTAAAAGCCGTCGCCGCCACGGGCGCCGCCACCGCCGCCACCGCCGCCACCGCCGCCACCGCCGCCGCCTTATTAGTCCACCGCCACCGCTGCCACCACCGCCGCCCCTATATTTGCCGCAGGCGCCGCCGCCACCGCCGGCGGTAGACTTATTTTCGGCGGCGCCGCCGGTGGCGGCGGCGATGCAACTATGGTACTAGAGCCAGTCGTCGAAGAGGAGGAGCATACCAGCGAGAGGTTTTGTTTAAGTTGACTAAGGAAGAGCAAGAGTTTTTGCAGATGGACGCAAATCATGTCGTTGAGATCTTAAATGCAGCTAACTATCTAGACATTAAGTCACTCTATCTTTATGGTTGCCAACGACTCGCTACAGAAATAAGAGGGAAATCTGCGGAAGTGATTCGTGACGTCTTTGAGCTACAGGATGATCTCACACACAAGGAAAAGGAAAAAATTAAAAAAGAAAATTTTTGGTAAGTAGTAGATAGATAAAACCTTAAAATTTCTTTTATATAGTAGACTTTAAAACATTAAATGAAAAAAAAAAAATTTTAAAATTTTGTCCTAAAGTTTTGAGAACGAGCTGATTCAATTTTTACCGATTTTTTTATTAAAAACTCAGTAACATCAGAATTTTTTAAATGTTTTAAATTAAGATGAAGGATAGAAAAAATTATTTTTCTACATTTTTTACAGGATTTTCAAATTTTTTTTAAAACAAGGTTTTTAAAGTAAATTCATTTATTTAGGTGTGACTATTGCACCTGATGAGTCTGCGTGGTCTGGATTTTTTTTTTTGAAAAAGTTTAACTTGGACGGTCCAGATGGGCTCAACGGCTATTAGAGGGACTTGTGCAAAGATATCGGTACTTCTCCAAGCGAAACTTCGGTGGTGGAAACGTGATGGTGTGGGCGGCGTTCAGTCATTACGGAAAGGTCGGAATCGCCTTCACTTCCTTCAAGATGAAGATTCCGGAATACATCGGGGTTGGTAATTCTCAAAAAATTCAAGTTGAAATGAATATGTATGTAACAGGTTTTCTGAAGACATCTGTTGCCGTGGATCACTGCTGTCCATCATTTACCGTTCGCTTATCAACAGGGCAACGCCTCAATCCACAAGAGCAAAGAAACATCAGCGAGGTTTGCGTCGAATTGGGGTCAATGTTTTTCCGTGGCCAGCCTGCTCTCCTGATTTGAATCCGATGGAAAACGTTTGGGGATTCTTGTACGTCGTCTCTATGCCGAAAACCGTCAGTATGGATAAATGGATGAGCTCAAGAAAGCAATTCTGAAGGAGTGGTGTGAGCTGGACTTCGAGATGCTCAAAACGATGGCTGCAAGTATGAAAAATAGGATCTTTGCTGCTATAAATCGTTCTGGAGTTATTACGGACTATTGAAATATTGTTCTTTGCCTAAATAAATTTGTTTTGTCAACATAAATTGCTCAACAAATATGATTCTATATTGGGAACCGAACTACGGTTATACTTATGATACGCCTGATTTCAATGTTTTAGCTACAAATTATTTTCTTGCGCTTTCCGACTCTGTTTTTTGCGCCAGAACTTGTTTTATCGTCTAGAGGTATCTCATTATAATAAATCATTGCTTACTTTTAGTCAAAAATCGCTAAAATATCACAAAATATGGGTGCGGTTATACTTATGATACGGAATGTATGACATTAACCTCTTAAGATCATTTTTTTTGAGATAAAAATCTTGAAATATTTTGAGCTCATTTGTCTGACTAATTTTTCCATGCTATTTGAAAGAGGAGATTCAGGGCTACAAAACTGTCTTTCCAGAATTTTAGGCGTTATCCTATATTGGGTACCGATTTTTGAACTTGATCCCTTTGTTCTTGAGATATGGCCTTTTGAAAAAAGATGGTCAGCTTAATTTTTTGCTTTGTAGCAAAGATATAATAGTAAAAAAATGCCCTGCTCTAGATTGTGTGTATGTCTAGATAAAATAAAAAGTCTTCTAAATTAATTGTCATTGTTTTTTTAGGGTTTGTCGCTAATTTTATTCTAACACACATATTTTTTTGACTAAAAATTTATTTGGGGCATTTTGTGAAAAAAATGTACAATTTTAATTTTTCTAAAAAATTTATTGATTATTATACAATCTAATGTATAACAAATAATTTTTAAACTTTTTATGTGTTTTCACTTTTGCTGTTGACGATTGCCATTAAAAAAAAGCCGCCTATCTTGTCCAGCACTTGGCCTACATTAATAACTTTTCCAATGACTTCAAATACATTGCCGAAATTGAATGCTCTGTCTTGAAGCTCAGCTGGATGAAAAGCTTTAGTAAGCTCTTCTGCTGTTTTAGGACAATCTTTTAGTGAAGCGCTGCACACATCGAAAATATTGTCTCTGAGTGTGCTAGTGTTGTGCTTCCTATTTTCTTGTTTAGCAACACGAGAAATAGTGGCGCAGGATTTCTTCGTGTTCTTAAAACCAAGTTTTTGACATTCTCTCTAAGAATTTTACTAATTTTTATTGGTAAAAAATTAATGTTTTGCTTACACTTAAACTGAGCAGCACATTTTTTTCGTCTTCTACACTGAGTTTAAACAATAAAACGGCACATTTGTGGCACTCAGTCATTGCGTTGATCACCTCTAAGTTGACATGAACTTGCGATCTGGCAAGAGCTGGTTCTGCCTCATAAAAAATGTCAATTACATTTTAGTTTTTTTATAAAAGATTGAAATTTATCATAAATTTTTCCGACTTTCTATTTTCTAAATAAAATACATAAGAGTTTTACAAATATTTAACTAAAATATATTTTTTACTTAAAAGTAGTGAAATATAATTTTTGTCAAATAAGCTTATTCTTAAAAAACACAACATTTATTAGTTCTCTCAAAACAAATTTCAGCCTTATTATACAAATCCACGCTGAAAAAGTGTCGTGGCACTTCTTAACGCAAGACTTTATTAACAACCCAATATAATGTGAAGCAAAAACATGATTTCAAGCTGAAAATTCAAAATTAAAACTTTTTATGGCTTTTTACACAAAGACAATCACATCTTCAAGAATTACTAAAAGTTTTGTAGTGTTTTTCAAAATTATTTCTGTAATTACTGAAATCATTCTTTTAAAAGGCTAACCTACTCAGATATTATTTGTATATAATCTTATTAATGATGCAAAAAAATATTTAATTGAAAGACATTAAAGGTTTTATATTGATCAATGTTCACTTAACTCAGGTATTGTAGAATTCGCTAAACTAATAGCGATAAGACAGAATACAACTAAAAAAATCGGTGTCAAGATTAAATTCATTTTTAATTCTCAAATTTTCGGAAAATGGAATTGTTTTTGTAGTGAATGTTTTATTTTTCCCAGATTTTTCAGTGTGTTTGTTATGCAAGAATTTTCAACAAATTCGCTAAATGTATTCTTAACACGTTTATAAAATTTTGCAAAAATATTTTTTGTTAGAGTTGAGTCTCAATTTAAGATACAACTTTGGAGTCGACCTGGGCTGCATGTTAAAAGACATAATCTGTAAGAATGAACCGTGACCTGGCCATGCCGAAAAAAATTTTCTACTTAACAAGACCAGTGTAAAACATTCTCTAAAAAATAGCTATCTGATGAGAAAAATAGCTTTTTAAAATAAAGGCTGTCAAAAGTCAATGTGATAATTTTCGGAAAACTTCTATTTTTGATTTCTTTTGACAGGTTTTCTCCGCGGATTCTTGTTCAGCATGGTCGATTTGCTTATAAAAGTGATCTTGCCTTTCAACACCACTTTAATATTAAAGACTTAAATACAATTTAAAATGTTTAAATTGTATTGTATAATAAGATGCTTAAAGGGTAGAATGATAATAAAAAATTTCAGAAAAAGGACATTACCAACAGAAAAAAATATTTAAAACTAAGTAGCTCACCAATAATCATAGAGTTTAACTAAGATCTGGCGGTACCGAAATAAGTAGAATTCTTATAAATAAGTAGCGATGGCTACCCTGAGAATGTCGCATTTTGTCTTATAAAAAATAACTGAATATTTTATCGAGCAAAAAGTGTGAACAGTGATCTGGTTCGCATGCATCATCCATCGTTTTAGTGTTTCTTACTAACTTAAATTTGCGTCAGAGAGCCGCGCATTGTGATTCAGAACACTGTCCCCACTTTTCGCTCCACAGAATATTCAGTCATACTGGAAAGGTATAAAAATTACCGAAATTTTTGACCGGCCAGCAAAGCATGAAATTTTAAACAAATCAATTCATTGACCCTACCGGAGTATACCCCCTCCCCCTAAATGAAATTTTTTTTGAACTCCTTAAAAACACCATTTTAACCATTTTTAAGCATTTCCTACACGTTAAACACGATAAAAAGGTGTTTTCACCTACTTTTTTATAAAATGTCAATTTTCAGAAAAAAAAATTTAGGGTGAATGACTTTTTAAGGTATTCCAGGTATCCTAGATTTTAGCTATGTTTGGCCGCTTCGCGGCCAAAGACCCAACTTGCTCCTCATTGCAAGGGAAGGCGGAAGGGTATATATCCATAAAGGTGACTCTTGATCATAAAATGCATATAGAAGCTCTTTTTGCATCGCTCCAGTGACCAAAACAGGGTAGAATACCTTAAAAATAGTCATTGGGGGGTTTATACTCCGGTAGCGCCAATTCTTCTATATCAAGGTCTGACTCTACGACCTGAAAACTCACTTTTGTAAGCCATGCACCATACTTTTTTCGTCAGTGAAAAATCATGGCGGTTTGCATGTGATCAAATGATTGATTGCAGGCGTGTGATAGATGCTTGTTGACATGTCTTAAGCGTTAGTTAGAGAGTATTATGTTTGAGAGACTGTTTAGAATGTTAGATATTCCACATATCCATGCAAGCAATGGTGATGCCTCCTTGGTGCCTACCACATCACGTCAATTCCAAGTTGAAAAAAGGCGTTTTTATATAAAACGAGCACTTGATTCTGCAATCCTGCAGTATTTTGTTTTACTTTAGTCTGCTATTTGAGTTTTCTATTTCTATCTAAGTGTTTTTCGCTCTTTTGCTAAGATAAGCGGTTTAACCGATTTAACTGATATTTCAGACATTGTAATCAACATGCTGTTTAAAATTACGTATAAAATTTATGTAGGATACCCAGGGATGCCATAAAAAAATTTCAAAAATAAGTAGATATTTCCAAAAACTAAGATTATTCGGTTAAAAAACTAAGTAGCTCACCAATAATCAGTTTAACTAAGATCTGGGAGTACCGAAATAAGGGAACATCCATAAATTATGTCAGACTGACAGGCCGTTTTGGGAACCCACCACCCCCTGTCAGAACATGTCAGAATGGGCTTGACCATCCCCTTATTGAAATCTGACAATTTTCTGACACAACTTTGTGACCCAAAATTTATTTCTGCACATTTTTTTTTGAAGTTTAAAACCTTAAAAATGATAGTGTAAAATAACAGAAGCCTTTATTATATGTTAATTACATGTTTTAAGTTACAAGTGCATAAAAATATTGCTTTTAATATGAGTTTTAATATAACTTGAAATATGAGCCATGATGGGAAAATTCAATATTTATTTTCAAATCTATGTATTAAAATATATCTATCTATATGTATATATTTTTATATGAAAAATAATTTAAAATTTTAGAAATCTAGCTTAAATTCTTAAAATATTTAGAAAAATTTATGGAGAAATCTGACATTCCTGTCAGAAAAGATCTTCTACCCCCACCCCCTTGTCAGATTGGCATGGGAACCCCCACCCCCTGTCAGTCTGACAGAATTTATGGATGTTCCCTAAGTAGAATTCTTATAAATAAGTTGCGATGGCTACCTTGAGGATGCTGCATTCTGTCTTATAAATTCCCCTCAGCCCCAAAAGAGCACATGAGACTTAAAGGGTTAGAGTTGTGCGCACTTATCTGCGTAATAAATCTGAGCAATTAATCCGAAAAGTAAATAATGACTTTTTTTTTCCAGATACACTCAAAAACAGGGTAAAATACCTTTAAACAAAATATTTACCTTAGTCCCACAAGGCAAAACTCGAATTTTGGTCAAAATATTTCTTTTTTGTGAAAAGTGCTTTCCCAAACCTAAAACATATTTTTGCACATATTTTATGGGTTTAAGTCGAAAAAACATCATTTGGGCAAGTACAATTAAAGTTACTCCAGCCTAAAAAAGTCAGCCTTTCAATGTCACATATTTATTGTTATTAAAATTTTCATACAGCAGTAATTTGTTAAAAGATACAGCAGTAATTTTAACATGTTTCTAAAAGTTGGATTTTACTGAGCTTGTAATGATTTAATTTACAAAAATGTTTTAAAACCTGATTTTTTAACTTATTTTAGGATAGTTATCTACAAACAACAACGGAATGTATTTTACGACTCATGCTTTTTGCATGCTCCTATTTATATCCTTCTATAAGGCGCTTACTCTGACTCCGATTAATGATTTGGCGTCAGACAAAATATCTTCGACGTCTTTTTAGAAAACACGGAACTCACACGAAAAACTCTAGTTTGAGCAGCAGCTCTAGCAGTAGTGGCAGCGATGAGTACACTGAGGTATCTCCCGGACTGCCTTCCATGCTAGAGTATAAACACCTTTTCTCTGAAAATTCCCGACTCTTAAAGACAATAAACCGACTAATTGCTAAAGCAAAACCAACTGGAATCATGGTTACAAAAAGACAAGAAGTATATGTTGCCACTAGGCAACATGATGCACGATGTCAATCGAGAGCTACGAATGATGATGTATAGAATGATGAGTATTGTGGCTCAGGCCAAACGACAGCCTGAAGAAATTTTGTATGGTATGGGAGGTACAAGCCAAATAAGACCAAGACATGGACCATATCCACATAAAAATTACCATAATCACCAACACGACCATCAAAATACTGATTTTCCTAATGTAAGTATTTTTCGATAGTTGTTTACTGATGAAGGAAAGAAAGCGCATTTTATGATATTTTGTAAATCATGTTTAACCAGGATTCCCAAGTGCGCTGATTTCTCAGCATTTTGCTGATTTTGAAAGTTTGTTGCTGAGGAATTTTTTTTATGCTGATTTGCTGATTTTGGCTGATTTTCGACCAAAAATGCTGATTTGTGCTGATTTTTGGGAAAAAGGTTACAAATACCGAATTTTAACCGCCTTATAAAATCTGGTGAAATATTTGCCACGGATTTTTTGAAAATAATATTGTTACAAAATTTTTGATTGATTTGATTTGTTTCAAAGCAGTTGTTTTAAAGCAGCTGTTTTGATTTTAGTAAAACAGTTTTACTGTTTATCTTTGCATACCGTAAATACTCTAATAAATAGGCCCTCCCCACAATTAACCATTTTCAAATTTATTTAACCCTAACATTGTTTATTTTTTAAAACGTACGACCACTCATTTTGTAGAGTTTGGAAAGATCTACAAAATGAGTTGTCGTACGTTTTAAAATATAAACAATGTTGGGGTTAAAAAAGCAATGGTTAATTGTAGAAGGGCCCGTTTATTAGAGTACTTACGGTATGTTTTTTTTGAGCGGTCCCTTTTTTCTTTGCTAGCAACTATAGTCAAATCTGGGTTATACGCCACCCTTAAGGACCGACCTTTGAGTTGCGTAGAACCGTGATATCGTATAACTGGGGTGTCAGCTGTCTAAGAAAAAGCCAACATCAGCCAAAATAAGTATATTCAGGGTAGTGGTTGACCAAGGAGAGCGTATAAATGGGATGGCGTATAACGCTGACTTGACTATGCATGTTTTTATTTTAGAAATAAGAGTGTTAGAGATACTTGCACAGACTTACCTGCGTTATGAATCCAAGAAAAGACTCATGATCAGAAATGCATGCTTGGCAAAATAATTGCAGTCTACTGTCGATTAACTGGCAGCCCGATAAAGCGGTACCCTCGATAAACTAACACCGTAAAAAGCATGATTTGGCTGGCCGACAAAGAAATTCGACGAAGCTAACCCCGATAAAAAGGCGTCCTAGACTGATTCCCAAGGGTACCGATTTATAAAGAGTGAACTGTACTTCAAAATTGTTTTGTGCTTTTTGTGGTTTGATATGCTTTAAATTGTTACCCTTTTCCAAATAAAAATTAGCTTTTAAAAATTTAAACATTTTGACTTAACTTAGAGTGAATACCGGCTAAATGACCGGGATGACCGAATTTTTCGACCCAAATGATGATTTTGGAAAAATTTCGGCTGATTTTTTAGTCTCACGACTTGGGAGCCCGTGTTTAAGTCATTAATGCCGTCTAGTATGAATTCCTACCTATGGTAACTTAACAAAAGTTTGTCCTTTTTAGCCCATTTGTGCCGCCGAGTATCAAGTTGGTACCAAAAATTGTCTTAATCCCCCCTATTGATCTAAAATTGCACTAAACTAAGAAATTTTTATACCATTATCTAGCCAAGTTCCTAAGCTTTCATTTGTGGGGGAACATGCTTTTAAGTTCTAATAAATAAATTAGCAGAATCAAATTGACCCTGGGTGTTTAGGATGGTTGAAAAATAAGACGGTCACTTAAGGGTTAAAACGATACACTTTGTGAAAGCCGATAATGATTTAATTAGTTTATTTTTTAGAAAAATTACAATCAGTTTGACAGCCATTATCACCACCCTCATCAAAACCACTTTGACAAGCCTCATGACTTTGGCAACTCAACCATATCTTCGCATCGCCATAACACTCCTACAATGTCTTCTCAGAATCATTATGGGCCACATGGAGTAGTACAACACCTACATACTCATATGCCACATATCCAAAACCCGCAGATGAGTAGTAATGGAAATCATGGGACACATGGACATCAACATTATGACCATCTTTCGAATGTCTATCATAAACATCACTAAAATACAAATTATGAATAACCAAGCACTGAACGCAGCATTAATCGTGAACATGTGATTTTGTATTTATTTTTTTACAGTTGCCAAGAATGGTCACAATATTAAAAAAAAACTTTCCAAACAGAATTAAAGGCCGGATTTCACAATGCGTACTTCACCCAGAAATGCCAGAAATAATTGTTATCGTGCTTCTTTTTAAGTTTAACGTTGAAAAAAACACGTTTTTAAAATTAAGAAAACATATTTTTGTATAAAAAATTTAAAAAAAAGTCTTGGCCCTCCAAAGGACCAAGGCAAAAAATATGTAAAAAATATCAAAAACATTGATTTTTAAATTGGCACCAAAACATTTTTAGAGGGAATAAGGGCTGTACTGGGAGGTGAAGGAGGGCCACTGACAAGAAGATGTTAAACGTAGTTTTGAATACTGGGGCCTACCGAATATAGAAACTCTTGTATGCATGCTTTTTCATGCATCCAGAGTCACTTTCGAATGATTTGTGTCTAAGGTATGTGACTGTGCGCATCTCAACTCCAAGCCACCAAACTCTCTGTGCTCTCGAAAGGGCCACGGGGGCTTGAGAGGGAAATGCATTGAGACATGCAAGAGGAGAGGGGGTGTGGAAAGCATTGAGACATGCAAGAGAGGGGAATGCATTGAGACCAGTGCTGGGCATTTCAAAACTTTCGCTCTTGCTCCTGCTCTTGGCTCCTGGCCTCAAAATTTTTGCTCTCGCTCTTGCTCTTGGCTCGGAGCGGAGAATCTCGGAGCCAAGAGCAGATCTAATAGCTGAGAATCTCCTAAATTTACTAGAATGACTTTGCAATCATCATATTCCTCAATTCTTAATATCGAGTTGTTAGTGATTAAATGTATTTCAAGAACACAGTAAATTCAGAAAAATGATATAAAAAGCAATAAATGTAACAGTTATGAATAAGCACGTATTTCAAACATCAATTAATTTCTTGTTGAATGAAATTAAGACGTTCTTTCTTATTAGACTCACACCAGATCAACTTTTATGCTCAGACGTGTGAAGCGTGAGCTGAGAAAACATTCGTTCAACTGACGCACTTGTGGCAGGAATAGGAAGAATTATTTTTGCCAAATAAAAAAGCCGTGGCAGTTTGTAAAATAAAAAGTTAACAAATCAAGTCAAGTTTTACAGATGTATTCAATGTTGTCACTCCATCGCCAATTTTAACCCCTTTCTGATTGAATTAGTGCTGCGAATGATTTGACTTCGCTAAAAAATGCAATAAAATTCGAGCTTGTTCAAACTTGAAGCTAACTTCTCTAAATTTTCCTGAGCCGTCACATGTTGTTTTCGTGGTTTCTTACGGGGGTCCGAATCCTATGGGGTCATCATCAATTTCTTCTCTGAAGTTTGCTTCAATTTCGATGTTTTCTTCATCGCTAGTGTCTCTCGTTTCAACATCTTGTGTACTCTCACTAGCTTTGTAGATTTATGCCTAATTTTTTATCATTGGTGCAGTCAAATAAGTAACGCTTACCAAAGAAATATTTGCTCTTCAGTGAGAAGTTTGAAAGTTTTTGGGTCCAAATATGAAGCACACAGAAAAAGTGGGTCACTACCTTCTTTACCGGAAGTCAAGACAGTTTTAAATCGGCGTTCCAAGCTTGAGATCAGACTAGAAGAGACATCACGGAGACTCGTTCTGAAAAATAATGTAAGATGATAGCTTTGACATTTATTAAAACTCACAAGGTTATTAAATGAGCTTTCAGTCGTGTTAAGCCAGGTAGTAGGAGAGAAAGTGTTGGCAAGCTTTCTTGTTGAAGTTTTCTGTTACTGTAGCATATGTAACTTTTATTTACAATTTAAATTTTTTTATTTTGGGTGAAAAAATAAAAAAACAGTTTCCGACTAGTCGGAAATGTCGTTTCTACACAAGTCACTTGTGCAGAAAGTTGGTGTTTCTACACAAAGTCACTTGTGTAGAAACCAATGAGTGTGGCATTGTCTCTGTTTAGAGACACCTTTTTGAAGTTAGAGAAGCAGATACGGTTAGAGACGCAAAGACAGTGTTAGCGGACATTTCTTGGTGGATAACTACTGAAAATCTTAAAGTCTTCTATTGTATCTGATTATAGAAATCCTCACAATATTAACATTTTTGAATCAAAAAAGTATATATTCAAGCTTTAAAAAATAAATAAATAAAAATATGCTTGAACAGGTACCTGATTTTGCAAGAGAAAAAAACGTATAAAAGAGGCACCGCAGTCTCCAATAAATGAAGACGTACAAAAAAAATTCAAGTATCAATTCAATTCAAGTATCAAATTCAAGTTCAAGAATCAGTATCCTTCTCCGGCTACCCTGACAAAAAGGGGGTACTAGACTACTAAGAGTTAATGTTTCACCAAAAACTCCTTTACACCTGTCAGATCAAAAGCTGTTTATGGAATACAAACAAAATTTTGATTGTTTATTTATTTGAAAGGTCCAAATTCATGTGAACAAAATTGAATTTCAAACTGTTTACATCACAAAAATTATTGACTAATCATCGTTGTAAAAGTGTGATTGATGTGGACATCTGTGCTCCTCATTAAATTCGTCGTCTTCTTCTGGCAAAAAAAGTTTTGCCATAAGTGTAAGCTCTTTAAAATTTGTTTCTATTTCCTAAATAAACTTTATTAACTTGGGTTTTTAAACTACTTTTTACCATAATGTTTAATATAAAAGGCACAATGCTGAGAAGTCGAATTCCACCTTTTTCTAAGCCATAAGTTTCTATTAAATTAGCGTTTAGTTCAGCATACAACTCTTCTTTCTTTTGAATAACTGCATCGTTTATTTGTCCATGTTTGTCTACTAAATTTTATAAGTAGTTTTTGTTGGGGTGTTGGTACGGTTAACTTTTTTGGAGTTTGACACCAAAAACTGAAATTTTTCGGTTTTCACTTTTTGTTGGTCTTCTAACCCCGAAAAATTGGCTAGCATTAGTTTTTGATTACAGGACCGAAAACTGCTGTTGGCCGACAGCTTTAATTATTTGCTTTCTCTTCAAGTTTTCGAATATTAGAGAAATACTCGTCTTAAGTTTAATTGTGATTTTTCATAAATTTAGAAGGGAGCCAAACAGCGTACAATTCGAAAAACCGTAATGGTTAAAATTCACTGATGCTTCAAAGTTAACAATATTTTATTTCCCATGGAGTTAGAATTTAGCTGAAAAGTTAACAAAAGATTCATTTAAAAACCCTCTTCTCTTTTATCTGAATAAGGAATTTAGGCTCTATATATTAATCAGGCCCATTTTTTGCCCTAGTCCCCCTGTTGGTTTTCGGCTTAAGCTTAGGGTATGCCAGCTTGTGTTAGCGTGAACTCAAACATATTTTTCTTGCTATTGTGTAGTTTTGCAAACATCGTTGGTCTGTCCTAGCATATGCTAGCAATCCTACGCCTAAGCACAAAATACCAAGAGGAAGGACCAAGGCAAAAATGCCCTGATTTCAGTATAAGGTCAAAATTTATAAGTTTCGTAAATTTAACTGTGAAATTTTTTTTGTCGTATTTAAGATTTGGCCCTGGTAAAACAATTGCTTGTTTTCTAGTCTTACTGAAGTACATATTAATTATACTTAAATGTAAGAGTTAAAAAAGTAGGATCGGTAGAGCTTGTGGCAATTAAGAAATTGCAAAAAACAACTTTGAAAAAATTGATTCTGGGCTGAAATATGGGTCTTCGAAAGGGCGGGAGCGTTTTTCAGAAAGCGGTCAATTATTATTGCAATTACCAATAGAAGAGGGCCGGTTAATTGAAGATGCAAGCTAGATCGCTTTTTGCTCTTATTTTTCATATAACTATTAAAACATTTTTTAACTTTTTAAAACTTTTATTTCGTTTTTAAAAAAATTCATGCCAGGTAAATCATCGGTAATTGAACAAGTGAATTGGTTTTATAACCCTTTTTAACACAGAAAATTTTAGCTGAAGATAACTTGTATGTTATTTAAAATATGCTATCACTATCTATAATTCTTTTTCTATTTTTTACTTAACGAAGGCTTGTGAGAAGCAGAATGATAAAAGCTTAAAATTTTCCGTTTTCATCGTGAGAAGCAGAATGATAAAAGCAAAAAAATTGCTGAGGAACCACTTTAGATGAGGTTCGTTGTTATAACAGACTTCTCGCTGTCAAAGAAAGGTCGACTGCTTGCAGGGCTCACCATTTGTGAAATTATTGTTTATTTTCGTAAACTTTAAAAAAAATGATATGGAATTTCTTTTAAAACACAGCTTTATTCTATATTATCACTTCTGGTTATCAAATTTTGAGCCTATGTAAATATAGCAATTTTACTGAAAACATTTTTGTTTGACACGAGAATGCCTGATCGTAACTTCTGCCTTTTCTGGGAGAACTTTTCACGCTGATTCTTGTGCAAAATGTTTTAAAATTCAGATACCGTTGGCACAAAAAAACTTGTCAGAGTCTTGAATATCTTTTGGTATACGACTTCCTCAAATATTGTGCTCAAAAATAATGATTTCGAACTCAGTAAAATCGAACCAGATATGTCCATCCATGAAAAAGCTGCCAGCCTACTTCTTGAATCCACTTAAAAGAGAAAACACAGCGTCACCTGTAATCTAACAAATTTATTTGATGCAGTTTTTTACGCTCTATCACGTCATATTTTATATATTAAATCACTTATAAAATTTTTAGAAAATTACGAAACCAAGTGACAACCACCAAAGCTTTCGTCAGAAAGCCCCTGATTTTTTTGTGTGGTTTTGGGGTCAAATTTTTTAGGGTTGAATTTTGTGATATTGGCTTGTTGTCTTGCGAGTCCTTGCACAAGTTGTGTTGCATTTTTCACGCTGAACATTTTGGTATATTGTAGACAAAATTTTCCTACAAAAGTCAACAGGCATAAGCCGAACAGAGTACCCTTCAAATTTCAGTATCAAGGAAACACCTGGTTTTACCTCTTTTTCTGTAATTTCGGAGTGACTTTTGCCTAATCTTCGTGTTGATTTTCAGCCTATATGGTAGCTTGAGTTTCTCTACAAATATTGACCAAGTGAGCAGTTATACACAGCTATGACGTGCTTGATATGCCTTGTAAATTTACCTGTTGAGAAAATGGTGGTTCTGTGAATCGAACGCTAGTTGTCAAGATTTTTGCAGACAAGTTGTTGTTCATATACACACATATGAAAGAGCAGATTCCAGCGGTCATTTTGACGTACCACAATCACAGCTGTGTCTTATATAATTTTTTTCGAGTCTCTTTCGCATCACGTCATTTAAAAGATGTTCAAACTGATTTTTCCTTAACGTTAACGATCGTTCATTAAAAACGAACGGCACCATGAGAATCAGCGCAAAAAGTTCTCTAGAAAAGGCAGAAGTTACGATCAGGCATTCCCGTGTTAATAGATGTGTATGTTTTTATAAATGCAGTAAATAAATATCTCTATATAGTATTTGGGTCGGGCGGTCCGTGGGTCACACCTTTTTACAGCCACTGGGAGTGGTCCAAATCTTTTCCTGAGAACACTTTCTAAGGTAAATTAAAATCTAAGGTAAATTGGTGTGCCTGAACACGAATCCGGTGTCAGAATTGGGGGTTGACAAAGAAATTTTCGAGTTTTTCCCCAAATTTCGGTTTTTTCGGACTTTTTTGACTTTGAAGGAATATAACAGGGTCAAAAAGTAGTCGAAATATTTTATTGCAGGTTTTTTTAGATCCGCCTCGATGTCAGCTTTCGTTTAAAAAAAAGAACGTCGAAAATGATGCATTTTAAATAGGGGATCTCCTACTTTGAAGTTTGGTGTCGGATGTAAAAATGACGTATGGTCTTATGTTTGTTGTTGACGAAATGCCACAAATTTGAAATTTAAATTTTTTGTCATTTTAAGACAAGTCTGCTCAGGGAAGCAAGTGCATCAGCTCGCAGCTGTCATTTATCGCTGTGTCCGCTATTTTTGTGAAATTGTGTGTTTAAAAATATTGTGTAGAAAGAGGTTTTGCTTGACTGTGAGACTGAAAAAATGGGTTGAAATTTCTTTGGGCAAACAGCTCATAAAATGCCAATCACGTGAAATAAGTTTACGGCCCGGTCGGCACTCTAGAGCTGTACTACACTAAACTTCACTTGAAGGGGCGCCAGTTCGCCTTGTAGCTTTATATTACCGACAAATGGCTGAAATTCCAAAAAATTGTATACTAAAAATAGTCGCCGCGGTACTAAAAATTGCCTTTTTTAAGGCATTTAATATAACGGACACGAATGTCAGTCCCTACGTGTCCCTTATACAGAGCGTCGACTGTTTTTTTA
>JAMRYI010001622.1:0-17209 GCA_029231635.1 Ditylenchus weischeri | reverse complement strand
GTGTCGTTATATCGAGGTTCGACTGTACTTGACTCAAAATAGCTTTGGCGTGACGAGCATCCCATACCAGATGACGGACTAAACACTGACTCAGGGTCAATTTAGCCAAAAAAGATGTGCACCCAGTATTACTCAAACCTGTCACATGGGTGCGCATATAAAGCCCCATCAGAAGATAGTGACCGGAAAAAGTAACAAAGTAACACGACCCGCCCCTAATATTATCAGTTTCTTTTAACTTTATCCAATTTCAGCATGTCAACATTAAAAGAAAGGAATGGGGTTGTCATACGTGTTCTAAGTATCAGCATAAGAACGACTACTGCTATATAAGACCTTACAACCCTAAAAAGTCAACCAACTACAGGATTGTTTGTTTTAATTTTGAGACAACACAGCACACTGAAACTTCAAACCAAAAGTTGGAAAATCAAGTAAATTTTATGAGTGTACAAGTGATTTGTACGAGATTTATACAAAATCGCTCTTGGAACCAACCAATACAAGAAATCACACTCTGCGAAATTTGTGGTCCACATCAAACGCTAGCTTTTGCACCGTTTCAGTTTCGGCAAACAGCTGTTGGCACTTGTTCGGTTGGGGGGCCCCTTTACAAATTTCACTTGTGGTCTAACGGCCACTTTTTTCGTAGCACAAGTTCCTTATTTTTTATTACGGATTACAAATGTGAACTCGATATTTGATTTTCAGTTGTTATTGTTCAAAACAGAAATAAAAATTATTTGGTCAAAAATATCAGGCCCCCAACCGAACAAGTACCCAGCCGGTGACTGCAAAATTGAGAACAACAATCCACTAAAAGAGTTTATTGATTGGTTGCTGCACAAGCTGAACCCAAAATTCCAAAAGTATGTGTTACGCTCACAATGGAGGAAAATTTGATTATCTTTTTGTGTTCAAGGAAATTTCACGTACTGGGGGACTTGAACCACAGCACATTAAGCGTGGATCTAGACAAATGGAGATGAGAGAAGAAAAAAAAAGGTCAGATCGTTCCTATTTTTTGAGTCTTTCTTAATTTTGTGCCACTTCCTTAGTCAGCGCTTCCACAGGCTTTTGATTGGTCAGTACAAGACAAAGGACACTTTCCTCATTTCACAAACCAACCTTGCAACTACGGTCGAGTTTTTCCAACACTTCTACCACTTGATGGCTACATGTACAATAGAAAAAACCTGAAGAAAAGCAAAAACTGGAAGAGTGGTGGATGAAACACGAAGATGACGGTTTCGACTTCAACGACCTTCATGTTTAATTGTTAATATTTGTTAATATAGTTAAATAAAAAACAGCTTTTGATAAACAAAAACTGACAAAAATATTGCAAAAGTCTCGGTATAACGAACTTCAGAATATTTTTTTGTTTGCGTACTCTCTTTGAAGCCAACTTCCAATATAACGAAACTCTCGTTATAACGAACATTTTGTCTGGTTCCCATGGCTTCGTTATAAAGAGAGTATGTGAGGAGTAGGGTTGGGCAATTGTCAGACAATTGCAAAAGCGGGCAATTGCAATTCTACTCGCTACAACACTTTTACTGTTTTAACTGTGTGAACTGTAGAGTTGTCGACGTGGAATTTGTCACTTTTAGACATTTTTTTCAATTTTAGTGCTCAAACCAGTGTTTCCAAAAATAACACTTAACACTTTGCATTTAACTTGACACGTACCTTTTTTCATATGCTCTTATTTCTGAGATTTTTCTCTATCGATTGAATGGTCAAACACACCAGTTAAAAATAATTTTTGAGGAAATCACACCAAGCGTTTAAAAAAACCAAGTGTACACTTAACAGTTGACTTTTTAAAACACTTAGTGTGATTTTGCCAAAATTTTTTTAACTAAGGCGTTTAGAAGAAGAATAGAAAAAAATCTCAGCTACAAGACGGTGTAAAAACATCTGAGATAAGAAAACAAAACATATGAAAAAAAGGTACGTGTTAAGTGTTAAATGCAAAGTGTTAAGTGTTATTTTCGGAAACACAGGCTGAAACACGGAGTTATAGAGGTAAAATTCAAAAAGTGTCTAAAATTTACAGGTTCCACCAGGGGTGCGTTCCGTTCCGAATTCCGTTCCGAAAACGCCATATTCCGACGTTTTTTCGTTCCGAATTCCGTTCCGATATTAATTTTCATTTCGTTTCAAAATTATTTAAAATAGGATTCCGTTCCGAATTCCGTTCCGATTTCTTTTTGCAATTTTGTTCCGATTTCTTTTTTTTACTGTACCGACTTTCATTAATTAACCGTAAATTGCCGCTTTACCTTTTTAGAAATGGATAATCCTGACAAATGTGGTTGGTGGGAGTTCTTCACTCGGAAACTGGGGTCAATAGCTATTTGCAACAAGTGCAGTCGTGAAGGCGATCAAGGGCCTGGTAAAAGCACAACACCTCTGCGATCTCATCTGAAGCAATTCCATGCCGAGCTGCTCAAAGAAAGGAATTCAGCTGTCGAAAAGAAGGCCGAGAAGAGAAAGCAAGCTCTGGTGGAATTAAATGCCAAACAACAAAAGCTCTGCTTGATCAATCCAGCTGCGTCATCTGAGGCTAAGAATAAGTCAGTGCTCACTATCAACGAAGCGTTTTGTGAGTCCTTAATAGTTTGGTTTTCTTCTGTTGCAATGCCAACATTATTTTTAGCGCAATGGCAGAAGGACGGATCTAAAGCAACAAAATTGGATGAATTGATTATGGAGATGACACACAAAGCCTAGTTGTTTTCTTGCGTCTCTTTTTTTATGCAAAGGAAATGATCAATTACAAACGTCAGAATAAAGTTTTATTTAAATTGATACTTTCAAAAAAACAGACAAATTTATAAAAAATGCTTGGATTAGAATGGAACAAATATTACTTTAGATATATATTTCTCAAGCCGGATAAACATTTTCAGCTTACAAAAAACAAAACAAAAATAATACAAAGCAGTAGCAGCAACTAAATCTTAGTATTTAGAAAGCAACTTCGAGAAATAGCGAAAATAATTTGACATGTAAACATAAAATTTCAGAAGTTACAAAACTGAGCAACCACTTCTTGCTTTAAACTCGAGAATACACCCACGGCATAAAAATAACAACAATTCAATTCATAACAGACAAAGCAATATAAAAAATGAAGCATTTTTGCGAGAAGACAAAAAGCAAGAAACCTGCTAGAAAAAAGAGTGTATAGAATCAAAGAAGATTTAGCCCGAGATGTAAGAGCACCAACCTGATTCGAGTGCATTGTTTATTAATACGAAAAATATTTGTGATCCAGATTTTAAAATTTTATTGGCCTTAGTGTACAATTTTTTTTTGCTTTTTGCATTAATCCTCCCTGTTATTATTTTTTTAATTTTTTTGGGCTGAGGGTTGGCCATCGTATCCCAGGAAGTACTGAAACATGGGTCTAGATTCAAGTGCTCCCCTTTTTTCACCCCAATTTTTTAATTTTAATTATTATTATTTTTAAAATACCTTGTTGGATAGCTAAGAGCCTAAGGACCTTTTTGACACAAAACTTGTGAATAAAAGCTGGTAAATAAGGTTATTATGATTTTTTTGTGCAAAACTTTCGTGAAACACAATACAAACTACTAAAGTTATTAATTTCATTATCAACTTTCACCTATTTGCAATCATAAGCCACTTTTGAGGAAAATGTTCCATAGGATTAGTGTACTATGAGTACAAAATTGTGTATTTGTAGTAGTCCAAAATGCTAAGGCTAAGTATGTTTTAGACCCTAAGCACGATAGTTTTTTTGGTCATTTTTTACAGGGTCACTTCTGTTGAACCTAGGGTTGGAATATGACCGGTCATTTTCAAATCCGGTCAAATGACCGGTTATATTTGGTCATATTTGGTCATTTTCTTTGTAATAATTGTACTAGAAAGTTAACTGTACTGGAAGGTTAATAGTATCGGAGTTGACAGGGTGGAATGCAGCGATATTGCCAGTTAAGAGTAGCGCGGCTGGCAAAATATGGGTTTTTTGTTGTTTTCTTTCATTTCTAGTCTTCCGATCAAATAAACCCCAGCATCAAAACAGCGGTTTCCAAGCTTTCGTCATTGCTATGTCTAAATAAAAAATGACCGAAAATAAGAGAAAATGATCACCTCTTGGTCATATGACCAGAAAATGACCGGTCATATGACCGAGGCGCAACCTTAGTTGAACCTAAAAAGATGGAATTTGAACATAGTTTTGTTAACTGGGGCCTACTGCATTAAGAAACTCTGGTATGCATGCTTTTTCATGCATCCAGAGTCACTTTCGAGTGATTTGTGTCTAAGGTATGTGGGTGTGTGCATCTTAACCCCAAGCAACCAAGCTTACCTTAAAGATGATTCCGAACAAGACTTATAAGGGCCTTAAACATGCTTAGACCTTGAAAAAACGGACTTTTTGGCTACTCCAGGTAATGTACTCCTGCCTAGGCGTTTAATAACTTAAATCGCGTGATAAAAACAAGCTGCTTAACCCACCACCAATTTTCAATTTCCAAGATAAAGTTTTTGAGAAAATATTTGTGTATCACAACTACTCAAAACCCAATTTTCTTATTTAAGTTACTACTAAGGTTCTTCTGAAACGAACGAAAACATCTAGGCACTAATACACACGGTTTTTAGTATTATCATCAAGGTTTTAATCAATGAAAAATTTGTAAAATTTATCTAAAACAACAAAAGAAAAATTTTTCTGATGATTTTGGTTAGAAAAAAACACAAAAGACCCTGAAATACAGAAAAGCGTCAGAGCAATCAGATGTATATGGCTCAGATTTACTTAATTATAGATTTTATCAAAAAGATTTTAAGGATCAAATATAAAAAAATTGGATGCAAAAAAGCTAAGTAAAGAGCACTGACTAAGCTATCCTGACCATCTGAGTTCATTTAGTAACAGAGGGGCCAATTGTGTTAGCTAAAACTGTGGGCCAACTGCTGAGTGTCTTGCCTGGATTCTTTGGGCACGGCCTGAGCACCGCTACTTGAATGGCTGAGGGAGTAGATTTGGTTTTGAGGCGAGTTGAAGATCTGTTCCAGGTTGGTCAGCGGCTGCTCTTCCGAGTGATCGGAATAGGACTCAGGAGTGCAATTACTGCTTTCGTGGGAGGCTAAAGAGCTAGACTGTTGATGACTGGCTGAACGCTGGGCTTGGTGATGATGCTGTTGAGATGAGGGTTTGCGCTGGTTAGAAAAGGGGTCGTTAGAGTTGAAACATTCCTGCAAAATACATGTTTAATTTAATAGAGTAAGATACAGTCAAGTCCTAATAAAATGTAAACTCTTCAAGTTTGACTCTGTGTCCGACACTTTTTTACCTATACTTTTAGGAGTCTTTTGCGGAATTTGATAAGTCAAGCTTAAGACGACTTCGATTGACTACAATTTTGCCGATAAGACCCCGTGTCTTGTCGGCAAAATTGTAATCATTTTTTAGAATTTTTTTCGAAACGGACTTGACTGGTGGATCAAATACTCCAAGAATCTAAATAAAAAGACGCGTATAAAACTCCAAGAATTGAGGTAAAAAAAATCGAAATTAAGGCGGTTTATATGCATAAAAGTAAGGCGGTCAGACAAGGGATCTCGCTTGTCTTTCACTCGCCCACGAAAGTTTGGGTTTATTAGATAGTCAATATGCGACTTTAATTTTAGGGTATTCTACCCCGTTTTGGTCACTGGAGCTAGCCAAAAACGCCTCTATATGCATTTTATGATCAAGAGTACTTCTTGGAATCATGTCTAAGGTAAGTCTAACTCTCAAGCCCCCTGCGCTCCCTTCGAGGGCTTGTGGAGCTAGGGGGCTTGGAGTTGAGATGCGCACACACATACCATAGACACAAATCACTCGAAAGTGACTCTGGATGCATGAAAAAAGCATGCATACCAGAGTTTTTTATGCGGTAGGCCCCAGTTAAAGGACCACGCGGTGGTCTGGTAGGTCCCCGCCAATTCAAAAAATTTTCCTAATTATTGATCTTCTGTTCGGATTTTTTAACTTGGTCTCCAACAAAACTACACCTAAAATTAAATTCTAGGCCTTGTTTTGTTAGAAACCAAGTTAGAAAATCCGAATAGAAGACCAATGATTAGGAAAATTTTTGAATTGGCGGGGACCCGCCAGACCACCGCGAGCATGGTTCTTTAACAAAACTATGTTCAAATCCCATCTTTGTAGGGTCTCTAGGTACCCTTTTCGGGTGGTTTGCCTTAGTCCCCCAAGACAAAAAGTCGATTTTTGACAGAATTTTTTTTCCAAAAATCATTTTTTTTGGTCAGAAAACGCCTGAGAACACTTCTTTTGTCGTTTTCAGCGCATAAAAATTAGTTAAGGGTGGTTAAAAACGATTTGAAAAATCGTTGTGGGGTATTCGCAAGTAGCGCCAAAAATCCTATTTATTATTAAAAAAACTGTCCCACCTTAATTTCGATTTTCCTTCCATTAATCACATGCACTTTTCCATTGGCCATGCACTTCTCTACACCCTCTCTTTCCTCGTAGACCACAAATCCGTAGCCTCTTGGTTGGCCGACAATCTCTACTTGTTCCACATCTCCAAATTTTTCAAAGTATTTGCGCAAATCGTCAACTGTGTGAAAGTCCCAGTGAATGCCTAATTACAAGAAATTAAAAAATTGAAAACTAAAAAATTTCACAAATTTTGTACCAGAAAGTGTAAGCTTGCAACCAGTGGGTGGCTCAATTTCCAAGAAGTATGGAGGGTTGTTGGCAGTCATTGGAAGCATTTGTTCTCTAGGGATGGCTCTCTTAGGATCTACAACTTTGCCATTGATAGTGTGCGGACGTTCAGCCATAGCATTCTCGGCCATTTGAATGGTGGCATAGGTGACGAAGCCGAACCCTCGGGAGTGTTTGGTAGCCGGGTCTCGAATAACTATACAGTCCACAACAGTGCCCCATTGAGAGTAGTAGTCTTTTAGCTAAACGATTGTAATTTTAAGGTTTAAAATTCACTTTTTAGTCAAATCCATGATGTCACTACATTAAATTTTTTTAAATTTCACTTTTTGAAATTTTCGGAGTTATCGTTAGGCATGTGCACGAGCCGGCCCGGAAAAGTTCGGAAAGTTTGTTGACTATTCAAAATGTGTTGACTATTGAACATTTGTTGACTGTATAAAATACATTAACTATCTAAAATTCATGAAAATGAAAAGATCATGAAAATTTCGTTAACTATGTAAGATTTGTTAACTATGTCAACAAATTTGACTAGGGATAATTTACAAAAAATAGGTCTAAAATACGATTCCAAAAGATACGAGGTGTTGCTTTATTAGAGGAAGCTCGATATTTACGGCTACCTATTGATATTCTTTTCTATCTCAATTTGCTACATTCGCAAGACAGAGTGGTCTATTGCTGCTGATATTTCTGTCGATACAGTCAACCCTCGATACAACGATACCCTCGATATAACGATACTCCTGTACAGATTTGGTCGGTTCTGTTAAAGAATGGTAAAGACTAGACCCTCGATACAACGATACCTCGATATAACGATACTCCTGTACAGATTTGGTCGGTTCTGTTAAAGAATGGTAAAGACTAGACCCTCGATACAACGATACCTCGATATAACGATACTCCTGTACAGATTTGGTCGGTTCTGTTAAAGAATGGTAAAGACTAGACCCTCGATACAACGATACCTCGATATAACGATACTCCTGTACAGATTTGGTCGGTTCTGTTAAAGAATGGTAAAGACTAGACCCTCGATACAACGATACCTCGATATAACGATACTCCTGTACAGATTTGGTCGGTTCTGTTAAAGAATGGTAAAGACTAGACCCTCGATACAACGATACCTCGATATAACGATACTCCTGTACAGATTTGGTCGGTTCTATAAAGAATGGTAAAGACTAGACCCTCGATACAACGATACCTCGATATAACGATACTCCTGTACAGATTTGGTCGGTTCTGTTAAAGAATGGTAAAGACTAGACCCTCGATACAACGATACCTCGATATAACGATACTCCTGTACAGATTTGGTCGGTTCTGTTAAAGAATGGTAAAGACTAGACCCTCGATACAACGATACTCGATATAACGATACTCCTGTACAGATTTGGTCGGTTCTGTAAAGAATGTAAAGACTAGACTCTGATACAACGATACCTCGATATAACGATACTCCTGTACAGATTTGGTCGGTTCTGTTAAAGAATGGTAAAGACTAGACCCTCGATACAACGATACCCGATATAACGATACCCTGTACAGATTTGGTCGGTTCTTTAAAGAATGGTAAAGACTAGACCTCGATACAACGATACCTCGATATAACGATACTCCTGTACAGATTTGGTCGGTTCTGTTAAAGAATGGTAAAGACTAGACCCTCGATACAACGATACCTCGATATAACGATACTCCTGTACAGATTTGGTCGGTTCTGTTAAAGAATGGTAAAGACTAGACCCTCGATACAACGATACCTCGATATAACGATACCTTCGATGTAACGATACTTTTTGCCGGTCCCGGCTAATAAAAGCAATCTCGATATAACGATACCTTCGATTTAAGATCATTTTTAAGCAAAAAAATTAAAGAATTTTTAAATTTCAAACGCCTTTTTTTCTTACAGAGTACATTTTTCTTTTTCTGCACTGCTTAATTAGACTGCTTACTACTTCTATCAAGAGCGCAAAAAGAAAGTACAGCAGCCGAAAATTACCAATTTCTTCTTTTCTAACCGTTAATAAAAGTGCTTTTGTTGAACATTGTTGTGCTGATACGGCCAAGCCCGATATAACGATACCTCAATACAACGATACCCTTGATATAACGATACCCAGGGCCGGTCCCTTGGGGTATCGTTGTATCGAGGGTTGACTGTATACCTAAACCATGTCTTAAACCTTGAAGATCCTCACGACCGTTTTAAGAGGTAACAAGAAACGTTGGTAAGAATCAATGTCAAAAGGTAGCCATAAATGTCCACCCCCTAAAAATTTCATTTATCAATCAAAACCAACTTGTTCGTCTGTAGTCTCATGGTTCAATCCACCAATAAACAGTTTTCTTAACTGAGCTGGTCCATCTCCCGCAGGTGCTCCACTCACAGACATTGAGGGTGATCCCATGCCAGCATGCATTGAATACACATTTGTGTACAGATTGGAGGCTGGAATACCGGCTGCATTTATCACATTTTGGTAGGGAGAGTAGTAGGCAAGCATTCCACTGGTTGTCGTCGCTATGCCCGCTCCATTGTTAGGACTGCCAAAGCCAGGGTATTTGGGCATGTACATAGTGTGAGTGTGTGGCACATATACACCTCCTAAATTTACTTTTATAGCATAATAACAAATGGTATTGGGGAAGGCGGGAGGGATGTGCTGTCTGGGCGTTCGTGTTTATTATCGGAAGTTAAGAGATTATACAGTGGACTATCAATTTAATGTGAACTTTTCAAATTCGCCCCCACTTAAGGTCCGACAATTTTTTACCCACCCTGTGTTTTTGAAATCTTTTGTCAGTTCTGATTCGTTATTCTACTCCGAAATATCGCAAGAATCTTAATTTTGCCAATCTTTTCTGAGAAATACTTAAGTTTAGCCTAGATGCGCAACCTCCTATTTAATGTGCAACCAAAACTCCATATAGAGTAACTTAAGGGACGGGACGAGTTTTACCTTATGTAGCGTTAACCCTATATAGAGCTTTGACTTGTTGCCTTGAATTGTTGTTGCGGTTTTAGATGACAAAACTGAAGTATTTCTCAAAATCAATCAATAAAATCGGAATCCTTGCGATATATCGAACTAGAGTAACAAATCAAAACTGATGTAAGATTTCGAAGATCGGAGTAAAAAGTGTCGGGCACTAGGTGGGAACGAATTTGAGGGGGGTTCCACTGTATCGAGAGTCCGCTTTATAAATTATGAAATTATAGACTTTTAATACCTAGGTTAAATGGTGCTTTTTCTGTGAAATATAATTTAGTAAAGTGAACAAAATTTTGGCTTTAATCAACTAAATTTGAACAAAAATATTAGATTTTAAAAGAGCATCTCAAACAACAAGCACATCTAGTGCTTGTTTTGCTTGTTCAGTACAAAAATAATCAATAAAAAAGGACCGACCGGCTGAGTAAATAGGCGCATACATCTTTTTCTTATATAGAAAAACTTGTAGGTAATTCGCCCTGGCCAACACCAACTGGTTAGGCTGAAGTTTGTTCCTGAATGTGTTCAAAAATAAGCTAACCAACTTAATTCATAAACAATGCCGTTATATATTCAAAAAGCAAAATTTCTAGCTTTCCGGTCAAGTTAAATAGGTATACGCAAAAACAAATTTATTTTAATTCAAAGCCAAAAATTAAAAAAATAAAACAACAAAAATAAATAATATGCAAAATGTCAATTTTTGGAAACTTTATGCAGTTCGGAGAGTCACTGAACTGTTAAAAAGTTTAAAAAAGTCTTAATGTTGTTAAATTGCCGTATCTTTTAAAAAAAAACTCTATAAAAGTGAAAAATGTACCTAATCTGTATTTTTTTAATGTTATTTTAAATTAATTTTTTTGTTGACAGCACGCTGTTGCAATGTTAAAAAACTTGTGCCGAATTAAAAGCTGGGTCACGGACATCAATACCATAATTACAAAATTAAGGCTCAATAAAAAATTAAACACTTGAAATAAGTGTGTTCAATTTTGCTTTGGTCCAGCAAGCTAATTTGTTTTTAACCTTTTTAGTTTTATGACTGCTTTCTAAAAACATTTTTAAAAAATTTTGGGGACAAAGGAAGCTTGACTACGCGTGTGTTCCGAAAGTGATCCCACAATTGACTTATTTTCTATGGCAGTTCAATTTTCAGGCCAATGCAATTTTTAATTCGCACAAGTTTTATTTACTTTGCAATATGGCTTCAAAACAGCATTTAAAAATACGGGCTAGGTACATTTTGTCACTTTTAAGTAGGGCCTGTATAGAACATCTTAAAATGTATAGTCTTTTTTTTTCCTCTTCGGCATGTTGTAAAAGTCTTCTAATTCTGACATTTTTTGAAAATGATAGGGTACTGCCATTACGATACTGGGTTCCAAAATTTTGGATCCCAAATACTCAAAAATAATCCTTTTTCAATAAGTTTAAAAATAAAAGCAGTGGTTCCCAAAATTTCATAAAGTCTTCTTTAGCTAAAAAATACATTAAAAGCATTGCTTAATTAATGTGTTCAATATGAATTAGAACAATGATATGCATCCAATATTAAAAACATCAACAAAAATATCTGTTTTACTGAGTCTCTTACTGGGCCATCAATAAAGTTATTCGTTGGCAACCGGGCTGATGTTTTGTAGCTGGCTGTCAACGTCATCTGTACTTTGCTGCACTTGCACTTGAAGAACACTTCCACCAGTTGTTAGGCATGAATCACTCACTGGACCAGCTAAAAAAAACAATGTAAATTTGCTTTTTCGGTGAAGTATAAATAAAAAAATCACGAAACACGCCAATATTTTGATGTAAATTGATATGGAGAACAAATTTAAATGGAGTTTTGCTTGCTATTTAACAATTGACTGATAAAAAGTAGGAGACAAAACTAGATAGTGCTGTGCAATGAAAAGAACAGAATATTTTTAACAACATCAAATTATTGCAACAAAGTAGTAATTTTAATTAAAGTAGTAAATTTGAAAGAGTTTTTAATGTAAAAAATGTTGAATGTAAAAACGAGTGTGTTGTAAAAGCGTCAGTGATGTTTATCCGCATATAAAGATTAAAAATTAATATGGGTTCAAAATTTCGAAATTGAAGAGAGCACATGTAATAAATCATTACTAAAAATGTGTTTTTGTAAGTATAGAGGCATTTTCAAATAGATCAAATTTGCTTATTTATAATGAGAACAGACCAGTTTTTAGTTTAAAAAAGTATTATTGCATTTGTAACAAATTTCAAGCAAAAGTAGGAAAAAGGTTATTATAATAATTGCAGTAAACTCGAGATATAAAGGCAGCCTTCAAATTTTACGGGATAAATGACAGCCTATTGTAAAAGGTAAGGTAAAGGGACGTTTACGGTTTTTTTTAATGAAAACCTAGCCCAACCTATCCAGCCTAGCCATCTAGAGAGTTCCAGCTAGCAGAGGGATTGTAATGTAACAAATTGTCTTGCAGCAGCTGGATGTGGTGAAATGTGGTGGGAACTGGCGACTCCACCACAACTCTCAATAAAAATAGATCAACAAAAATAAAAAACAATTTTTTTAGATAACAGGTTTAGCAATAGGAGAAGAAGCTAAAGGCTCAACTTCTGAACTCAACTTCCTAATTGGATTCCTCAAAACGACAGGGGGATTCAAAACAACAGAGGGGGCCAATGCAATCTTTTTCAAAAAAATTTTTTTGCCGGTTTTTTCATTTGAAAAAACCGGAAACAATAACGCCAAAGGTAATAATTCTTTCGAGTACCAAAATTATAATTTTTTTTGAACTTTTCTCTTTTTTTCTCTCATTTGTACAACAATTCGTGTAGCCCTGAATCTCAGCTGTTTCACAAAATTGCTTTTGTCAGTAAGAGATTTCAAAAAGTCTGAGATATAAGGGGTTTGAATAGAAGAACTCGGTCGGAGAAGTTACTTTATCCAAACGCCGAAATATTCATATTTTTGAAATCTTTTACAGGAGTTTGAAGGCTTATTGAAAAGCTGAAATTCAGGGCTACACGTTCATGTATCAACGAAAGAAAATCTTAGTTTAGAAAAGGTTTTTCTATATAGGTCAAAATTTGCTAATAGAAAGAAGTATCTTGGTACTAGAAAAGGGCATTTTTATCGTGAAATGGTCGCAATGTGTGGTACTTTTAAAATGTGTAACTTTAAATTAAATATTTTTATCTGATACGAGTCCTGATTTTTCGAAATAAAGGGCCTTCAAAATTACTCATAGACTCCTATAAAATCAATATATCAAATTGCCTTATATGACTTGTTTTACACGACGAGAGTAAACACCAGAGTAAAACATTGACAGTCTGAGATATGAGGGGTTTGAATAGAAGAACTCGGTCGGAAAACTCGGTCGGAGAAGTAACTTTATCATTTGTCTATCAAATATTAAAGATTTCACAGGCGTCCATTCAAAAAATCAGGACATTAAAACAGGCATGTTGAAAATACTATTACTGAAAACTTTTGAAATGTTTTGACTTCTTAGCACAAAATAATCGTAGATCACCTCTAGTAAGTTAGCACAAAAAATTTCTGACAAATTATAAGACCAAAAAAAGAAGAATAAACTTTACTTACACGTTGGGCTAAAACTACCGGCATTGGAGATCAGACTCTCAGCCACAGTAGAATAGATTGAGGGGGTAGGAGCCGAATCGAATCCCACTAAAGGAGATTTGTCTTTTCTGAAGTTCGAATCTAAGCTAACAGGTATAGCATTGGCACCGGAAACCATTGCTGGGGACTGGTTTCTGCTCCTGTTATTGTTGTTGTTGAACTGAGCCTGTCTTGCTTGACGCAACTTTTGCTGTTGGTGCTGCTGCTGTTGTCTAGGCTGATTTCTGTTGTTAGCGGAGGTTGCAGTGGGCTTTTTGTTTTGCTGAGTTTGAGCCTGTTGATTGGTAACTAGGCCACCTAGACCTCCACTACCAGCTTTAATCCGTTCCATGAGCCCTGGAGGTGGAGGTTGGTCAATGCTCTCAAAAATGTGTGTAAAAGTGAAATATCGCAAAAATAGCCTAACAGCTATCAAAAAATCAACTACAGTCAACTCTCGATATAGTGCGACTGTCATATTTATTTCTTTGGGATACAGTCAACTCTCGCTATACAGGCAACTCTTGCTGTACACTTAACTCATGTTATTGTTGTTAGCCCCTGTTATTTTTTTGACTACTCGCTTGAATCTAAGCATATGGAAACTTTTCGCAGAATAGAGGGTCGTTTAAATAGATTAAATCGAGGGTCCTTAAGTCAAAAATCCAGTTAATTGTCGTTATATCGAGTTTTTTCATTAATTCTATTAATTCTTTATTCTAGACATTCACCAACAAATGAAGAATTTATTCAAACACATAACCTAATCAGTGAGGGCAGTCAACACTCAATATAACGGCACTCTTTTTGATTAGCTCTAGGGTATTGTTATAGGAAAATGTTATTACACTGGAATAGTCGCTAAAGTCAGTGTCGGTCAACCAATGACCTTTTCAGTGTATATCGAGCTCTTTTTTCCAAGGCCAGAGAATTATCAATTAAATTGAACAATTTATTAAGGGTTTTCGAAAACACTTAAATTATCAAGCATGTCAGAAGATATCAACCAATATCGAAAAAGTTGTCAAAATTTTTCGCCTTCAAAGTTTTTCAACGTTCTTCATTCAACATATGATTAAATTTGTCACATTTCTGTAAGTTTCTAGAAGTTGGAATTCAAACATTTTTTTTGCTTTTTAAGTTTTAGTGGGAATCATATCATACTGAAAGCAATATACGATGGTGACAAAATTTAAAATATAAGCTTTTTTTGAGTTGAGACGAGGAAAATTAGTTGTGAGTCGTTAAATCGAGAGTCGACTGTACTAATATTTTGAAAAAAATCTATATGCAAACAAAAAATAATTCGAAATTTTTTTTGACAAAATTAGGGTGGTCCCACGCAAATTCGAATATCGCAAATTGCTGTGCTTATCAAGTTCCACGGTCCTTTAAACACATCCAAAATACATACCATCAAAGGCCTGGGAGGTCCACTCGGCCTGGGTGGAGTAGCTGTTCCTCTGTTTGCATTATTTCCACCACTAGCACCACCACTTGACTGATTACCACCACTATTAGTATTTCCGCTATTGCCCTGCTGCTTGCCAAGCAAAGACAATGGCGCTGTAGCCAGCTGCAGCGCCAAATTTGGTGGAGGCACTGAAGTCATGTCTGGTTGCAGTAGGGCTTGCATTTGCTGCTGCAACTGGAGCTGACTTTGCATCTGCGCCTGGTTCTGATTAACCATGTTTTGGTTAAAACCAGGTGGGGGTTTCTGGTGCTGAATGTTGGGAGGAGGTTGAGTCAAATCGACTGAAGATGTGGACACACTTGGCTGAGCACTCACAGGCACTCCAAGTCCTATGGTCGGGGTGGAACGGACACATCTATTGCCGGTTTGGTAGTGCTTGGAGGAGGTTTAGAGAAGGTTGGATGTCCAGAAGGATTCACTTGAGGTGGCGGCACATTGAACTGGGTCATACTGGGCAAACTTGAAGTGGAATGTGACTTTTCTATCTGGCTTTTGTTCTGATTCTGATCGGGCTGAGTGGAGGGTGGAGGAATGGAGAAGTTGAGTGTTGAAATGTTTGGAGGTGGCTGAGATGGATTGAAGTTGGAGGAGGGCATGGATAGTGGTGTAGAAGAAGGAGGGATTTTGGGTGCGGATGTGAAAGAAGCGGTTGGAGGAGGAATGGAAGTGTTGGTAATGGTGTGGGTTGCCTGAAAAGGAGGTTTAAAATAGTATTTTGCTGATTTTACAGGTTTATAACTTCTCAAAATGTAGCTCAGATTTGGATTTATATTTCGAGTATCTTATTTCCCTAACACATAATAACCCTATTAAAAAAATAAATTTACACCAGGGTACGTAACAGTACTTGGCAGGTGTACACTATTTGGCCAGAGCCAAAAGTGCGTTTTTTCAAGGTCTAAGTATTTTTTAGGCCGTGAAAACGATAGAAACAGCGAAAAAAGTGTGGGACACCCACACTGGTACGTAGATGCGCACACCCACGTACCTTAGACACAAATCAATTTAGTGACTCTGGATGGCAAAGTATAAAATGAGTTTTGATGCGGTAGGCCCCAGTTTACAAAACTATGTTCAAATTGTTTTTTAGGTTCAACATAGGTAACCAAATCAAAAATGACCAAACCATATAGATTTGGGCGAAAAATGACCAAAACCACAGGGGACCAAGGCAGTTGAATATTTTTTTCTTCGAAAAATGGCCTTCCCACATTT
This sequence comes from Ditylenchus weischeri, assembly GCA_029231635.1. NCBI lineage: Eukaryota > Metazoa > Nematoda > Chromadorea > Rhabditida > Anguinidae > Ditylenchus > Ditylenchus weischeri. The sequence continues at coordinate 1,175 of JAMRYI010001622.1, read as the reverse complement.
TTTCACATGTTTGTATCAAATTTTATAGGCCAAAAATACTTAGACCTTGAAACCCACTTGGCCCAAAAATAGTACTTTAGCGCAGTACTTTTTAAAGAAATAAAGAATAAAAGAAAAATAAGGGACCCCAAATCTGTTTTATTTTTGAGATTTCACGTCAAAATATTTTTTTGTGCCTAAAAATCGATAAGCACTGTATAAATTTTGGTCTTAAACAAAATTCAGGTTTCTAGAGAAAAGAATTGAAAAAAAAGTAAATATGGTACAAAAAAGTATTGGCCAAAGAAACTTGAGGCTGATGACGAAATTGATGGTTGACTGTAGGCGGTTCTTATATAGTCGACGCTCGATGGTAAGTAAAATTCGTTTTTTAAAAAAAAAAAATTAAAATTAAAAAAAAAAACTTTAAAAATTCGTTCCCAGCTGGGTGCGACACTTTTTACTCTAGTTTTCAAAGTTTTTCGTCAGTTCTGATTTGCCAGACCAATCCCGAAAATTTCAAAGATTCCAATTTTGCTGGTTGTATAAAAAAACGATATGTTTGTCATTTCGACCAATACCTTAGTTAGGACTAGGTTGGCAAATCAGAACTGGCAAAAAACTGTACAAACTGGAGTTAAAAAAGTGTCGGACCGAGGTGGGGGGTAAACTTAAGCGGTGTACGTACTACCGAGCGTCGACTGTATGCTTAAAAATCTGATATGTGACCATAGAGTATGTAGAAGAGCTGGTAGGAGCTGCTGGAATGATCGGAGGTGGTTGACTGAACATAGCTGCAGGTGGAACTGTTGCTGGAGGAGCCATCGGAGGTGGCATGCACATATTTGGAATTGGAAAGCCAGAACTATTCGGCTGATCAGATGGTATTCCAACTGGGGGTATGGCTGGTGGAGGTTGATTAGGCTGGAACGGCATAGATGGGTAGCCAATATGAGCATTTGCTACTGGAGTCGTTAGTCTAAAAAATGAAATAAATACTTTGTGAAGACAAGAAAAAAAAGCTAACTCATTGAAAATAGGTGGAGGTATGCTAAAATCAGTAGGTAGCTTTGGAGGTAGGACCTGCTGGAAGCTTCCATTAGCCATTGAAGATCCGTTGTTTTTGGCATTGTAGTTGCCTAAAAAGACGCAAGTCAAATACCACAAAGTTTGCCTAATTCTGTAATATTGGAAAT
>JAMRYI010001313.1:0-32019 GCA_029231635.1 Ditylenchus weischeri | reverse complement strand
TGTTTTACTGATACAATTTCTAATGCGATTTTTGTGTTTTCTTTAAGATTTTTAATCATTTCATCGGTCATTTTTTGGCTTAGCTTGTTTTCATTGGTCATATTGTAAACATTTAATTTTTCGGCTCCCGATACAGTTGGAATATTTTCAATAATGTAAGCTTCAAATTCACCAAGAGATTCCATTCTAGGAATAGCTACTGCACTATGTAACAATGGTTCAATGGAAAAATATTCCTTTTCTTCTGTTTGACCTTTTCTCTTCTCACTATTCATATTTCTTTTTTCACGCTTTACAGAAAACAATAATACTGTAATTTTTCTTATTTCGCCATAAACAAGTCCAATTTTTGTATGCGGCTGAATATTTTTCATCAAAAAATCAGTCATAATGACCGTATTAGAAATTTCTTCTAATGCAAGTGTTTGTGATTTACTTGACTCGGTTGGCTCTTTTAGAATGGATCTACCTGACTCTTTGCCAATATTAGGGTCAATATAGAGGTCTGGATTAATTTCATGCACACTAAAATCACCTTCCAACTTCTTGACTTCTGGAACATAGGTTTTAATGTAGGCAACAAATTGCTCCACTGATAATTTGACCAGAATATTGATTTCTTTCATAACTTTTTGTCCAATTACATTCTCGTTACCAGATTGTTGGATATCATACAAAAATATTGGCACTGTCTGCGTCAATATTCCAATCATTGCATGTGGTTGAATACTTTCCATCAGTTGGTCAGTCATTCCCACGTCCAGCTGGAGTTCATTATCATGGTTTTTTGCAATTTTATATACAGTGAAATCTTTTGCAATATTAAGTTCTTCTTCAATATCTGGATATTGAATCAAATTTTGTTTTGCAAACATTTTAAATTCTTCTAAAGACAATTTTGAATTAATGTAAATTTTTTAGTCATTTTGCACTTAATGATACTATGTTCATCAATTTCTGCTAACAGCACACAAAGATATTGGCATCCCTCTTCACTATTCCTATCTTCGCATGAACTTCAATATTATCCATCATTTGATCAGTCATTTCAGCCCCTAGTTGTAAACCTCCACTGATTTGTTGCATTTTGTAGACGGCATAATTTGTTTTTCCATCTTTCATCTCTTCAACATGGTCTCTAATGTAAGCTCTAAATTGACCTACAGTAGTTACAGGTGGAATTTCAATTTGTTTTCGACTTTATGCTTTATACAGTTTCGCTCGTCAATCTCTGCAACGTCATACAAAACTATTTCAACCGTGTTGAGTATTCCAATTATCTCATCTGTTCGAATATTTTCCATCTTTTCGTCAGTCATCCTTGATTCCAGCTTTAGTTGATTATCATCGTTTTTTCTAATTTTATAGACAAAAAAATCTTTCGGAATATGAAAAACTTCTGGCGAATGTTTTTTTAAAAAAATTTCAAATTGTTTAACAGTCAATTTTACAGGAATATAAAATCTTCCGGTCGTTTCACACTCAATTAAATTATCTTCTTTATATTTGTTAACATGACACAAAATTATTGGTATCCTCTTCACTATTCCAATCTTTGTATATGGTTGAATATATTCATTATCATTAATTCCTCCCATTTGAACGTGATCCAGTATTGGTTTTTACTATCATTTTCTTAATTATATAGAGATCAAAATGTTTATTTGGATTCTCTGGAGCATTCTTTTATGTAATTTTCTAACATATCTACTGTACTATTAATATTAACTAATATTTTTTCTCCTTTGTACTCTATTAATTTGTGCTCTTTGATTGTTGTAACATCATAGACAATCACAGGCACATCATCATAGGCTACTCCGACTTTATCATCATCTTTCAACTTTTTTATAATTTCATCAGTCAATTCAGTGTCTATCATAAGACCATCTTCCTCTTTTTTTAGTTTATAAACTTTGAAAGTTTGTTTTGTTAGGATGTACCTCTTTAATTCAGATAAAGGAAAATTCGCTGGAAAATGAGTTTCTGTTATTTTTGTTGAAGTCTTTAGCAATATGTTTACATAATATAACTCTAGCCAAATTGTTTCAATTATTGCAAAGCCTGAATCTGATTCAATATGTTCTATCGAAGAAGTGTTCATTACTGCACCTAGCTCTAGTGGATTAGATTTAACATTTATTATGCTGTAAAGAGTGAAATGTTTGTTAACATCCTTAATCTGCTGTGCTAGGTAGGTTTTAAATTGATCTAATTTCAGTCCTTTGTATATCTGAATTTCCACTCCAGTATTTTCATGAGTTAAGTTTTGGGTTATAAATTTCTCCTTATTATACAAGATTATTTTTATTGTGCTATAAACCAAACCAATTTTGGTATTTGCTTTTATATTTTCCATCATTTTCTTTGTTATTTTTTCACCAACCTCAAGTTGATTGGATTCATTTACTTTCAAAATATGTTCAGTATAATTTATATCCTTTAAAACATGGTCTGGCAAAAGTGCTTGAATAAAGACTTTAAATCTTTCAACAGACATATTTACAGGAAGGTTTATTTTTTGGCTTGCAGGTATCTGCTCTATAAAATTGTGGCTAATTCGGTTGACACTGAACAATAATATCGGCACTGTCTTAGCAATTACTATTCTTTTCAAAGTAAGATTTTTCGTCATTAGATTGGTAATATCTACTAGGTGCAATACGTTTTTTGAATGTTTAATCAAATTGTATACTGCAAAATCTGCTTCCCTCTCAACCAAGTCTTCAAAATTATTTCTTAAGTATGTACTGAATTTAGTCATTGTTTTTGGGATGTTGGTAGTTTTTTGTTCTTCTATTTCAAATTCACCCAAAAAGATATTTCTGGCATTGTAAAATTCGACGAGAGTGAACTCAAAAATACCAATTTTTTGATTTTGATAATCATTAATTTTTCTATTTTCAATTATTTCCATGCCAGGAGACAAATCATCGTTTATTTTAAAGATCTTGTTATGCTTCTAAACAAAAAATTTTCTATTAAAATACGTTTTAAGACTGATTGTTTGTAAAAGTGAACCTATTGTATCCGATAGCGGATTTTGGGTATTTCAAATTATCGCATGTATACTCTATTTACGATACGCTGAACGGCTAAAGTGGGTTATACCGCCCCCTCGCGAAAGTGGTTTTTGACCACTGTTTTGAACTTATCATGCCCTAATTAGTACAAAAAACATGTTTTAGGAGGGGGACGATTATTTTAGAAATTTTTTTTTGACCATAAAATGACCATAAATGATGAAAAATGATCATAAATATAGTTACACATCCACCAATTCACATGGCTAAAGTTATGTTTTTTAAAAAATACAAAAATATTGCAAATGAAATTTGAATTTCAATTTTGAATTTCCGCCAAAATAAATATTTATTGACTCTTGGGGTTGTTTGTCATTTTCAGTCAGTATTATCATTTGTATCGCTGAGCAATACATTGTCAGTGTTCCCTTACATGTCCCCTGGTCCCCTCACTCGTCCCCTGATTATCCTGGCTGTTCTTTGTTCTGTCAGTTTTCGGACTTTTACATTAAAACCTGGGTGAGCCCTTGGGCCAGACATGTCAACTCCCGGGCTTTCTTTTTTAAGCAGTTAGGCACTGCGCCCCCTTCTGGGGCGCAGTGGGCTTGATGGCTTAGGGTTGAGATGCGCACACCCACGTACATATTTAGAATTTCGTGCTGAGCAAGATAGGAGAAAAAAATCATTTTGATACCAAAACGAGGCAGCAAGTCATAAGAAAACGTAGTCCAAAAATCAACAAATTGGTTGGGGCTAGAGTTGCTGAATGGTCAAATGACCGGTCATATGACCGGTCATTTAATACAAAATGACTGGTCATATAGATTTTGGTCATTTTCTAGTTCACCTTTCTTTTGAACCGGTCGACGTTAGGATAGTTCCAATGTGTCATTTGCTGAATGTTATTGCTTCACCACTATATTTCCCTCATTGCATTCATTTCAGATTGCCATATCGATGAAAAAGCCGCTTGCCTAGTGCTGGAACTATTTCGAGCGGAAGGAAGAGACCAACAGCAAAGGAAAGGAAGCATTCGTTGGATGCTGCAAATTCTGTCAAGACCGCTACGCAGCCCATCCTGATCGTATGGAGAAGCACTTAAAGGTTTGTATCTGCCAAGTTTTATTAGTTGGACTTTCATTTTGATGGTTTCAGGACTGCAAAAAAGTTGGGACTGAGGCTAAGAAAGAGATCGATCGCTTGTCAAAAAAATCGAGTGGAGAGCCTCCGAAGAAGATCGTCAAGGAGTCAGAGGACAGCAGCTCAGGACAACAGAAGCTATGCTTGGGATGCCATGAGCACGATGGATGCGCTTACGTGGTAGAAGGCCTGGTTTTCTGAAACGCTCCTCTGCAAAGTGGTGGAAATGCTTTATAATGTGCCAATCCCTGCTGCCCCTACTGAGAGGAACTGGTCTCTGAGAGGTGGAATCTATACGAAGCTTCGGAACAGGTTTTTTTATTTTCTAACTTTTGTCTTAATATTGTTGATGATTATGTGTGGTTTCTCCAGACTGAAGGTCGACACCACCAGCCAAGTCGTCTTCATCAAGCACAATCTACTGCTGGAGTACAGGATCTCTTCAAGAAAGCAGTGATTTTGGAGATGTCGGAGGAAACAAATGAAAATCAAGAAGGAAATCTCTCGAGCGAAATTCATGAATTGTTTATGGATGATTTCAGTTGAGAGTGAATAAATGTACCGTATTTACTCTAATTTACCGGCAGTCTCTAATTTACCGGCACCCTGGAGATAGGTTGAAAAATTTAACGGCAGTCTCTAATTTAACGGCACCCTTCAGGACAATTTTATATAGTGCTTGTGGATTTTTTTAGGCTTAGGCTCTCTTGCAAATCAGTCTTTTTATTTTTAGCATCATGGAGCAAATTCTGGCCAATTATCGAAGCGACTCCGGTAGCGAAGGCGATCAGATCAAAGTAAGCAAGTCTAGAAAGCGAAAGGCGTACACGACGGCGTTTAAGCGATCGAATGAAGCGATCGAATGCGCAAAGAAGGTCTCTTCCGTTAGTAAAGCAGCCAAAAAGTTCAGCGTTAGCCGCGGCTGCCTTCAAGACTGGAAGAAACAAGAAAACCAACTTCGCCAACTCAAGTTAGTAGTTTCTTTCTTTTCATTTCTTAGCTACAATAACACTGTTTGTATCAGGAATTTTTTGCCGGCGGGCAAATCAAAGAAGCATCTTCCTGGAGCTGGTAGGCCACTAACGTACAAGGATCTCGACGATGCGATAGCAGTCTGGGTTCGTGAAAGACGTTCTAACAAGCTTCGCGTTTCTAGAAGAATCATTCAGCAGCAAGCAGAGAGGATGTTCAATGCAGAAAGCGACGAAGGTGATTTCAAGGTTTGTTATTGATCCTTTCTTGTCACATCCTGGAATAAATAGTGAAAAAAATCCTAGGCAAGCATTGGGTGGCTCCAGAAGTTTCTGAATCGTCACAATTTCCGTCTACGTGTACCTACTACCGTGTGCCAAAAGCCTCCAGCAAAATACGCAAAAAAACTTGTGGATTTCGTGATGTTTGTATCAAAGATGCGCCAAAAGCAGACGTTAGTTTTCTAATTTTCTTTTTATTGTTTTTCATTAATTTGGTTTTCAGGTACAAGTTCATCTATGCAGCGGACGAAACTGCGGTGTGGCTGGATCCTTCTGGGGAAAATGCATAGATGAACGAGGAGCCAAAGAAGTATGTTTTCTTCCCATCTTTTTTAATCTCCTTTAACATCTTATTGTTTAGGTATCAGTTATGAGTACGGGTCACGACAAAATGCGGGTAACTGTGATGCTGACAGCTCGGTCAGATGGGAAGAAATGTTTGCCTTACGTGCTGCTGTCTCGCAAGCGACCTGATTTATTTATTTAAAGCCTTATTGTGCTTTCCCCCCCAACAACTCCCCCAAACAACAAATTAAAATAATCGCAAAAATAAATTTTTCTGGTATATCTTGCCCAGCGTAAAATTCTGAACAAATTGCTCGTATTAGCACAAACCGGCTTTCAAGCGTTAAAGATTCTTCGCAAAATCTACATGAAATCACAAAACCAAGCTGCAACCACCCAAACTTCTATGAATTCTTTTGGGTGGTTTTGAAGTCAAATGGTTTTGGCTTAAATTTTTGTAAATTTGCTTGCTGTCTTGGGAGTTCTTGTACTAGTTTTGGTCAAAAAAAAATAAAAAATAAAATTTGCCTTGGTCCCCAAGCAAAAATAAGTCGCTGGGGTAAAGTGTAATTTGGCCAGCAGAACTCTTCTCGCGTTAAAAATCACCAAATTATGATTACCCTGATAAATAACATGTCCTGGTTGAAACCAGTAATCTACTAGTGAAATTGAAACTTTTGAGGCGCAAGCCCAACTCCAGCCAGTGTCAAAGAGAATTAATAAATATAGATCTTTTTCATTATATAATTAATAAAAACTAAAATATATATATATATATATACCTCTTGCATGTGCTGAAGCTCAAGAACACATGAAATAGCAAATGCTTTAAAATCTTTAACACTAATAGCTTTTGGAATTTTAATACTTTTTTCTCTTAGCTCCTGCTTATTGTCTTCTTCCATGTAAAAATATAATTTCAGATGGTCATCTTGAAATTTTATAGTTGATTATTAATTGTATTGAAATATTTTCGAAGTTATAGTTTATTTTATTGATATGTCTTGAACATGAACTAATTTAATTTTTTAGATACCGTAATTATTCTAATAGAAACCCCGTCTCTAATAGTAACCAACACCAATCCATCCACCAACCCCCATTTTTTGACTAAGATTTCAGAATTAGGGTTATTTTTGATTGACAATTTTAAGATTTTTAGAGGATTGAAAAATAGTAACCCCGGGGTTTCTATTAGAATAATTACGGTATACTGTATATCAAATACAGTGTACAGTCAACTATCGATATAGTGCGACTCTCGGTATAGTGCGTCTTGTTCGATTATTTGGTTGGTTTACTTTAAATATAAAGCAACTATACCCTCGCTTTAGTGCACTTTCGCTATAGTGCGACTTTCAATATTTTGCGCCTTTTCTCCGTTCCTGATCGAAATCGCACTCTCAACATAGTGCGACTGTCATATTTTTCATTGCAATAAAGTTATCAAATGGTTTCGTATACAGTCAACTTTTACTATACATTCAACTCTCGATACACAGTCAATTCTCCATACACAGTCAACTCTCGCTATATAGTCAACTCTCGCTAAGCGACCGCACTATATCGAGATATTTCATCGGTTAAAGTATTTACAGGTTGCTTTTTGGAATATTCAGTGATTAATCTATGGAAAACAAATACATTTACATTTTAGAAATCTAAATCAAACTTCTAACAAAGCAAAGTCACAGCCATTGCGTGCTCGATCAAAGAACTTTATGCAGTCTACCGGTTCTTGCAATTTTTGTATAAATCACAGCCGTAAAAATGTTTGTTTCACTTAATTGCATGACAATTTACAGTGTCAAAGGTGTTTACAATAACAATTCAATAGGTTATAATTGAAAAATAGCTAAAAAAATACTTAAAAATATTTGATACTCTCACACTCAAAAATTGTTGTGTAAATGGGTTTTATGCAGGGCTCCCAAGCGTCCTTTATTCAAAGATTTATCCTTTATTCAGGAGCTCAAATCTTTAGAATTATTGAGATTTCACGTCAAAATCTTTATTTTTGGTATTTAAACTCTAATAAGCACTGAATGAAATAATACTTTTTAACTAAAGGATGTAACTGAAATGTCCCGGCCATACCTGCCGCCGCCGCGTTCGCCAAGCGCCAGCGCCGGCGGTGGCGCCGGCGCTGGCGCTGTTTTTGAAAAAGCCCGGCGGCGACGCCAGGCGCCGGCGGCGAAAATTTTGGGGCGGCGGCGCTCCAAAGACATTAACCGAGACTCCCGGCTAATGTCTGAAATCTCCCGGCTATTTTATTTTTTTCTCGGCTTTTTCAAACTCGGCATTCTCGGCATAATGCCAACATGTTGTAGATTAAAAAAAATATTTTAGACGCTACTTGCATATCCCCCAAATCAACTTTTTTAAAAGTGTTTTTAAACACCCACTAAACTGAGTTCAAAAGACATTATTTTTGAGTTCATAAAAAATCTTGGGCATTTTGTAATCTCGACCATATGATTATTTACCCTGTTTTCAACATGGGACTTGGCAAAAGTACTCTCGATCAAAAATGCATTTAGAGGTACTTTTACCAAGTTCCATGTTGAAAAACAGGTAAACAATCATATGGTCAGATTTCAAAATGCCCAAAACTCGATTTTTTATAGACCAGAACTAAAATAATGTCTTTTGAACTCCTGAATTTTTGAGTCGATATAGTGTTTAAAAACACTTTTAAAAAGTTGATTTGGGGATATGCAAGTAGTGCCATATTTTAAATATAGTCACTGGATAAAATTGACCCAGTTTTGCATAGGCTCAGGAAAAATACTTAACAAAATATACTTTGCATGATGAGGGTTTAGTCTAAAATAAAAAAGTCATACCAAATCTAACCGCACCAAAACTAAAGTCATACCAAAACTAATCATACCAAAACTAAAACTAACCACAAGAACTAGAATCACAGCATTTCACGTCACCACTTGTGACAATAGAACAAAATGATGCTGGTAAAAAACTGAAGAGAGTAATAGTAAGCAGCCTAAACATCGTTTATTGACCAAAAGTTGCCTAAAACAACATTGGTCAATTTGTTGCGTAAATAAAAACTATTGAAAACAAAATAATAATTGGTACTAGTAAATAAATTTAGCTCGAAATTTTGCGAAGAAAAATTTTATATTGAAAACGACAAATTACAATATTCTTCCTAGCTTTATTCGGAAAATAAAGAGGAGGTTTTGGAAAAAAATAATAAAATCATTCTGAATATACATTTATCACAGCTATTTATTTTTAATCATTCACGGAACTAATTATTTGTAATCATTTATGGCAGCTGTATATTTGCATTTATGGCAGCTATCTATTTGTAATCATTTATGGCAGCTGTATATTTGCATTTTTATGGCAGCTATCTATTTGGGGGTGCGGTGGGTGGGGGGATGGGTGTGGTTGTGCCAAAGGGGTTATTTTTCATCAGGGGCAGCATGATCAACGTTGAAAGTTCAATCAAGGGAAAAAGCTTAATTAAAAAATTGAATGTACAGGGTGCGCCAATTTTTTCGCACGTATTTGTTTTGGCCATAACTTTTTTGTTTTTCATGATTTTGACGTATTTTTTAAAGAAAGCTGAGACTCTAGGCAACCGAACCGTACCAAACATTGACAAAAAAATTTATTTGAACACCACTTTGTGACAACAGTCAAAATAAACAACCCTTTTTCACTCATATTCCTGCTCAACTGATCTTCCGTTCACTTCTAGGCAGTATTCGAGGTGGCTTTGATATTCTCATTGCTCTGTTGATCATCTCACCAGGCAGCTCTGCAACGCTTGTGTGATCTTCTTCTGAGCTCGGCCATTGAAGTGATTGAGTCGTGTAGACCTTGCTTTTCACCCATCCCCAGAGAAAGAAGTTGCAAGGTGTCAAATCAGGCGAATAGGGCGGCCAGGCAAACGGAGCCGGTGAAGTCGGAGTTCCTCGGCCCATCCATCGAAGAGGGAATGCTTCGTCCAACCAATTGCGAACAGCTAGAGCCCAATGCGGAGGAGCACCGTCTTGCATAAAAATCAGATCTCGAGCACCTGAAATCAAAAAAGTCAACAAATTCGTATCGATACACGCACACCTCTAACTGCCGGATAGAATTGATTTTGAAGCAAACGCAAATAGCTGATTCCTGTCACATTTTCCTCAAAGAAGAACGGTCCAATCACTCCTCTTCGCCCAATTGCAGCCCAAACAGTGACCCGTGGCGAGTGAAGCGGCTCCTCAGCAAACCAGTGCGGGTTTTCTTGACTCCAATAGCGATAGTCCTGCTTGTTCACCGATCCATGTTGATGAAAGTGCGCCTCGTCCGAAAACATAACGTTGTCCAGGAAATGAGAATTCTCCAGAAGATCCAGCATTGTGATAGCGTGCTCCACTCGCTTGTCTCGATCGATTTGTTTGAGCTCTTGATGCACTTGAAGCTTGTAGGGATTAAAAGCAGCTTCTTTGAGAATTCTTCTGATTGATGTTGGCGACGGCATCCCCTCGACATTTCCAGCCCACCGAACACTAGAATGCGGATTTGCCTGGAAGAATTCGACCACCTCAGCTGATTTCTCTTCAGTTCGAACCCACTAAACATGCTGTTGGTTACAAGAACTGTGCTGGTAACCAAACCTTATTGCCAGTCTTCTTCTTTCGATCAACACTTCCTTGGCTTTTGAACTTTGCGTTCCAACCCCACAGCCTGTTCTTGTCCGGCACCTTAGTATTCCTTCCAAGCTCCCTCCGATATCGAACACCGAATGCTGTGACACTTTTGCCTTCTTCGATGAACCATTCGACGAATTTTGCCTTGTCTTGAACTGTGTAGGTCATGGCTAAAAAAATAAAAACTAGACCTTTTCCTTAATCACAATTTTTAGTGTGTACGACAAACAAACATAAACAAATTTGATACGGTTCGGTTGCCTAGAGTCTCAGCTTTCTTTAAAAAAAAATTACGTCAAAATCATGAAAAACAAAAAAGTTATGGCCAAAACAAATACGTGAGAAAAAATTGGCGCACCCTGTATAACCAAGAGAAGATCAAGCAGCTGCGCCTCGTGGTCGACCGAAAAAACGTGAAGATTCTCTGCTGGAAGATATGCCTGTTGAATTCGTATTGAGCAAGTTTGGCAACCCTATGGCTGTCATGGAAGGTTTTATTTAATTGTTCTGTATTTATCGAGATGATTTTATTATTTATCTAGGAGAAATTTTCCGCTTCAAGAAACAAGATCGAGATAGAATCACTCACTGGAGATGCATCAAATCAGACAAACTGCTATGAACTCACGAAAAAGGGTTTCTCAAAAACAACAAATTCACTGGAAGCCTGGCACAATTCTCTTCGTTATGCTCTGGCGACACAAGATGGAAAGAAGCCGAGGTTCCTAAAAAGGAGTGTAGTTTGCAGGAGACCAAGGTCGTATCTCTGATGGCCGGAAAAGTTAAAAAAGTTGAAGACTGCCGATAAGAGTAGGGGTGAATCAACGAATGGAAATCTCAAAGAAATACAGCAAAGAAAAAGTATGGGATTATGTTAAAAAACTTGCCCTCGTGACTATTTTGGAAGAGTGTTAGGATTTATTGTTAGCCTTGGTTTATTGAATAAAGATGCACTTGTAAATTATATCAACCTTCCGTCTTACAGTAATTCATTTTTATGAATATAACGCAGAAAATTTTTTCCTGGTATCATAGAAAATAGATTTTTTGGTGTAATATCTTGAAGCAAAAAAGTTTGAGTAAAAATTCCTATAGGAACAGGATCAAAAGATTTATGACCAATTTTCGCCAAAAGCTAACTCAGATTGTGTAACTACGTTAAAACTTTTACTTCAGATAAAACCGTTTATATACGTAACAGTAAAAGTCAAAACAATTTTCTGACGTAAGTAGACATGTATCTAACAATTAAATAAATAAAAATAATGGTGCCTAACAGGTTATGGCGGAAAGGGTTTTGGGTAGAAACAGGAAAAAGCCAAAAACAGTTAAATTCAAAAAAGTTTTGTCAGTAAACGGGGAGAGCCTGTTTTTCGCATTAAAATTACCCTAGAAATACGCTTGTTTGGGGTCTTGGCAATAATTTTTTTTCAAGATATGGTTGATAAGGGAGGATGGGGGTATAATGGCTGTCAAAAACAAAAATAAGGAAAAACGATAAAAAAAAACCCTCAATCATTGAAAAAATGGATTTTTTCAATTTCATTCAAAAAAATCTAAACATGTATAAAAGTTAAAAAACCTGTTTCCTGCTTTAAAAAAGTTCACATGCGACAATCTACTTTTCAGTACTTTTATGGCTTTTGGATAGCTAAGTTTATGACTCCACCACTTGTTTTTTAATAGTCTCTAGTCACTCGCAAATATTGTGATTGCATAATAATGAAGCTGATATTACATCTGATTCTTCTCTTCTATTTTTTAAAGTTTTCCAATGCAATATTCTGTTGTTCCCAGCAAGTGTATTGGGCTTATGCACCAGGCACCACTCAATATGTCAAAGTAATATTTTTAACTCAACATTTTTTTGATGTCAACTTTTTCACTAGGTGCCGATCTATGGTGTCGTCAGACGTCCTGTAGGACCTCCACAAATGTAACTGATTATTTAGGGAAATTAATGAGAGGTTTTAATATCTGAATTAATTCCAGATGCAGATCTATTCATGTTTAAACATACATGCAAGTCTAGTTTTCAACCCCTCAAAAATCGGAAAATTTTCAATCAAAAATGGCCTTAACTCTGAAATAAGGGGATGCCCGTTTATTTGAAAGTGTCCGTTTGATAGATAATATACAGGGTTCGCCAAAAGTCCTGACACGCACATAAAACTTAAAAAATCTCGGCACTTATTTAATTGCGCATTTTTACTAATTTGTAAATCATGTTTAAACGACTCCTAAGTAATTTTTATATGCTTAAAACGATAAAAAAGTTATTTTCGGACAGTTTGCTACATAAAAAATGGATTAAAAAAACTTTTTTGACCAAAATGTGACCTCTAACAAAGCAAAACTGAACTAAAAAGAGGACTTAGATGAATATCCCCAAAAGATGGAATTTGAACATAGTTTTGTTAGGGGGCCTACCGCATAAAGAAACTCTGGTATGCATGCTTTCATGCATCCAGAGTCACTTTCGAGTGATTTGTGTCTAAGGTATGTGGGTGTGCGCATCTCAACTCCAAGCCCCCCGCCCCCATGCATCCAGAGTCACTTTCGAGTGATTTGTGTCTAAGGTATGTGGGTGTGTGCATCTGAACCCAAGCCCCTCCATCCATCCAGAGTCACTTTCTGAGTGATTTGTGTCTAAGGTATGTGGGTGTGCGCATCTCAACTCCAAGCCCCCGCCCCATGCATCCAGAGTCACTGAGTGATTTGTGTCTAAGGTATGTGGGTGTGCATCTCAACTCCAAGCCCCCTCCATGCATCCAGAGTCACTTTCGAGTGATTTGTGTCTAAGGTATGTGGGTGTGTGCATCTCAACTCCAAGCCCCCTCCATGCATCCAGAGTCACTTTCGAGTGATTTGTGTCTAAGGTATGTGGGTGTGTGCATCTGAACTCCAAGCCCCCTCCATCCATCCAGAGTCACTTTTGGATGATTTGTGTCTAAGGTATGTGGTGCGCGTCTCAACCCCAAACCTCCTTTATGCATCCAGAGTCCCCTTCGGGGGTGCAGGGGGCTTTTTTGGTTAGAGATGCGCGCGCGCACTTACCTTAGACATAATTCCGAGCAAGACTCTTGATCAAAAATGCATTTAGAGGCTCTTTTTGCCCAGCTCCAGTGACCAAAACGCGGTGAAAGCCCAGACAATTCTGCACAAGATACCTAATTCGGATTTCAAAATAACGATCATTTGGTTTGACAGAGGCACGCATTTTTTTTCGCCAACTTTCGACCAGCGAGGCGAACAAATTCAAATTTAATTTAGTTGTTTTGCCACACTCTGTGTAACAGTTGTGGTCAGTTTAGTGGTCATTCAAAATCCCGTGTTCTTGGCTTCAAAATAAGTGGTGAGCGAGATCGTTTCGTTGGGTTAAGAAAAGATACAAGTGTTTTGATGACTTCTATCTTAATTTTTCTTAACGTTTGCTACATTTTTTAGATTTTGTGCTAAAAGTGACCTTCATTAAAATCGTCATATCTTTCTTGTATAATCGAAGAAAATTGTAGTTCAACACAAATTTTATAGACATTAGTCAGGCATTAGAATGCTTCTTTTGAGTTACAAAAGCGTAATTCACAGGGTGCGGCAAGCCTATTAAATTGGTGAATTTGTTCGCCTCGCTGGTCGAAAGTTGGCGAAAAGAATGCGTGCCTCTGTCAAACCAAATGATCGTTATTTTGAAATCCGAATTACCGTTCCGAAAATAATCGGAAAATAAGCAAAATGGCCTGAATGTGGTCAAAATGTCCATTAAAAGTAGGACGGACACATGCCAAATACTATATAGAGATAAGCGCCCCTCTCTAATAAGCGCCTCTCTACTTTGAGGGTCTGTATCTCGGGGCAGAGCAATATTTTGCAAAGCTGTTTTTCGCATTTTCTTAACTCCCACGAGCTCTACTGATTCCACTTTTAAGATTTTGGTTGTGCACCCAAAAATCTCGAGATCGACCCAAAATTTCTCCGATTTTCGGAGGGTTGAAAAATAAGCGCCCCGGGGCGCTTATTAGAGATAATACGGTAGGTATCTTGTGCAGAATTGTCTGGGCTTTCTTATGGTGTTTTTGCTTTTTTGATATTGCTGTGTTTTAATAGAGATTTTTTAAGTTTTATGTCCGTGTCAGGACTTTTGGCGCACCCTGTACTGTAGCTTATTTTTATTTCTTTCACATCACTGAAATACGAATGGCTTAATAGGCGAAATAGATCAAAAGGCCCATTGTAGCCACTTTATTGAATATATAAAGTTCAGCACGACTGAGATCACTGACGTCAGTATTGTGGACAGAGAAAGGGTCATGTCGCAATATTCTCCGCATCATCCACACCAACTACACCCAAGTCCTGTTCCTGGCTACCAAACCAGACCATCTTTTGGGCCACCTGCAGGTCCTCCAGCTCCTTACGTTCCACAATATGCCACTGTACCTACTGTGAACTCGTATGAAACTAATAGAGTGCCAGTATCTCCATTCAACACACCCGACAACCTTCCATACAGCAATGGCATCGAAGGACCACCTGCTCAACCCCCTTCTCCGTATAAGAAAATAAGGCAGTAGAGATGTTCAAATACTTCGATTTAATCAATAAAAGTAAATTTGGCTATACTTTTATTGGCCCCTCTCTTTATTAACAAAATAATACAGTCGAACCTCGTTTATCCGGCGCCCCCAAAAGTTAGTTCCCGCCTCGGGTCCCTCACTTTTTTTAGCTCAATTTTCGAAGTCTTTTGCAAGGATTCTGATTTTGCCGGTCGTTTTTCCAAATTCTTTCAATTTTGCCATAAAGACCCGCGGACCTCGGTTATCCGGCACCCCTTTTCGAAAACCATGTGTAGACTGGCGAATCACATTTGGCAAAAGACTTCGAAAATTGAGCTAAAAAAGTGTCGGACCCGAGACGGGAACTTTTGAGGGTGCCGGATAAACGAGGTTTGACTGTAACGCAGTTTTTTGCACTAGAAATAAAACTGGTAAATTCATCCCCTATTTGCAATTTGAATTTCGGCTGTTTGATGCGTCTTTTTCTGATTTAGGCTTAGGCAAGGGTAGGCATGTTAGTTGGGACTAAAACATGTCTTAAAAACTGCAAAATAAATAAGACATGAATTTACCGAGGATGAATTTACCTAATGCCCTTATTACAGGGTGTCTCAAAAAAGGGTGGTATTTAATTTTGGCCCCAAATTTCTTAAAAATGACCGACAATTTGACATGACCTCAAATCGTTTCGAAATGACCGCGAATTTCTGGTTGGCTAAGGCTTTGGTCTATCCAGCCACTCTGAATGTTGCTGATTCTTTTAAGATCATTTTAGGACTGTTTTCCAAGAAAAAATGATGTTTGCTAAGAGAAAAATTTAAACCTGTGATCCCATGAAAATATGCATTGTTCCCCAAATGCAAATCAAAATTTACCAGAAATGCCTTTATCCCCCCTGTATTTATTGGTTACTTTCACCGGGCCATAACTTTTTTCTTAGGTCAATCCCATTTAAGTAAATCTGCATTCTGCGTTGCTTAGGGCAAAAATATTTTAAAAATGACTGTCATAGCCATAGTTGGATCGCCGCCGCCGCCGGCGACGCCGCCAGGCAGTGGCGAAAAAAATTAATGCGGGACTTAGAGCGGATTGACGTCATATACTTTTTCCTCTTCTGATAATTGCTGCATTTGGGAAGAGGCTATATGCTTACAAGAGAGGGACCCTGACTGTGAACTGGCGATTTTTCGATGAATTTTTTTTATCGCGTATTCTTGTAGAGAGGGTCCCCAAATCCCATGTGAGTTTGGCTCTCCGCCACTGAAAGTCAACAAAAATTTTAGGGATGACCCATGGTCCATGTGTCACTTATGAAAAACCATGATATGGGTAGGGATGTGTTTTGAGAACTTTGAGGGCCCTATACGGCAATAGGTCCCATTTTTTGCCTTGTTCCCCCCTGTTGATTTTTTTTTATTTTTTGCTTATATTTTAACCAATTTTATTTTCTTCTTTCGGCGACACATTAACATTCATAAATTTTCACGAGTTGTTCAACAAATTTTCTGAAATAATTCTGATTTCTTGCACGACAGTTCTGACGAAAAACGGCTTCAGCAATGTACGAGGCGAGCAAATTATCACTGGTTCCATAGAGGCGCTTGATCTTACGTTTCATATGATCAAAAGAAATAAAAACAAGAAATAAAAAGAAATAAAAACAGAAATAAAAAAATTCATAAGAAATAAAAATAAGCAAAATAGATTCGAAAATAAAAATCAGTGAAAAATCAACAGGGGGACCAAGGCAAAAATGGGACCTATTGTCGTATAGGCCACTTTGAGGACCCTTGTACTTTTTGTGGACCTTTAGAGATGTGGAGCCAGATTTGTGAGGAACTTGGGCACGCTCTACAATTTTTCATCGAAGTTCCCCCAAGTGACAGTCAGGGTCCCTTCCTTGTTAGAGAACTCGGAGCGTAATGGTGTCGCCAATGAAACTTTTGCCAGTGAGATCATTGCGCCAATGCGATCACCCAACAATGGTATGTTAGTCAATAGCTTCTTTCTCAAGTGATTTTTATTTGTCAGGCAATATTACTCATTTTGTAGCCAGTAAGATGAGCTACAAAATGAGTGATAATTTGCCTGACAAAAGAATAAGGGACACTTAACCTTGACCCCTTCACTCAATTAACTTGATCCTTTCATTATTCAGCTTGGGGACCAAGGCAAAAAATTTTTACATTTGTCAATACCAATAACTTTTTGCACAAAAAGTGTAAAATAAGTTGTTTTTCAGACTTTTAATCATTTTTACGCAAAATAATTAGTGGTATTTAAAAGTGTAAAAAAAATTGCCTTGGTCCCCCAAGCTGAATTGAGTGAAGGGGGTCAAGGTTAATTTAGCCAAGAATAAGAGTACTTGAGAAAAGAAGCTATTGGCGAAAACATATCATTGGCGAATTGATCTCATTTGCAAAAGTTTCATTGGCGAAACGATAAGGCCCCGAGAACTCACACTCTTTACTGCACCCAAATTTAAATTTGGTCACGGACAGTGTTTTCGGAAATCACAATTGGGTTAGACTAACTTCCCCTACCCTTTGCTCAGAAATTTTGTTTTCGTATGTCGGATATTTTTGCACCGTTTTATAGCTAAGGTTTTTTCTATCGATTGAGATTAAAAATCCTAGCGGGATTTCAATTTTGACAATTCCACGCCAAAATCACTCTTAAAATTACGCTTTGTCACCAAAAATGTGATTCAAAAGTCACACTTGACGTGATTTTGTCAAAAATTATTTTTAACTGGGTTGGTTAACAACTCAATCGATAGGGAAATATCTCAGCTACAAAATGGTACAGTCAACCCTCGTTAATCCGCCACCCCGTTAATCCGCCACCCCGTTAATCCGCCACCCTCGATGATCTGCCACCCTAGGGCCGGTCCCAAAAAAGCTAAAGTTAAGTAAAGGTAGGGTAATCGCACCTCGATGATCTGCCACCCTAAGGCCGGTCCCAAAAGCTAAAGTTAAGTAAAGGTAGGGTAATCGCACTCGATGATCTGCCACCCTAGGGCCGGTCCCAAAAAAGCTAAAGTTAAGTAAAGGTAGGGTAATCGCACCTCGATGATCTGCCACCCTAGGGCCGGTCCCAAAAAAGCTAAAGTTAAGTAAAGGTAGGGTAATCGCACCTCGATGATCTGCCACCCTAGGCCGGTCCCAAAAAGCTAAAGTTAAGTAAAGGTAGGGTAATCGCACCTCGATGATCTGCCACCCTCGTTAATCCGCCACCCTGAGGCCGGTCCCTAGGGGTGGCGGATTAACGAGGGTTGACTGTACAAAAATATCCGAAATACGAAAACAAAATTTATGAGAAAAGGGTAGGTGAAATTAGTGTGACCCAAGTGTGTAGGGTGTGATTTTTGAAAACACTGGTCACAAACACATTACAAATATTATTTTCCAATAAAAAATTGCAGAAAAGTAAAAAAATATTAAAAACAAACAAGAAAAGATTTCAGAAATTTTTGCCTACATTTGGAAAAATACCCAATACTTTCGAGACATCCTGCACAAGCAAAGAAACAACTGCAAAACTAGTACTAACTGTTGTAACGTAAAAAGTGGGAAGCCAACCCACTAGGCTACACGTGTAGAACTTATAGAAATAGTCGTAATTTAACCTATATGTAACATCTCCCCCTTTAAGTATGAATGTAGATTTCGATGGACTTATAGAAACCGTTCGCAGGGCTAATAGAATCCAGAGCAGACATCCCACTAAGATGTATCTCTCCCATGTCTAAACCTCTTCTAGGTGTATCCAAATAACTGACATGGTCATGAAATTATGAAAAATCGGATCGAATTTTTTTTAGTGGAGTTGCCACCTATTTCCTCCGTTGTATTGTAATACAACGACTTATTAGAAACGTCGAATGGGGAGGGTCCGAATCAGTGTTTTCAAAACTCAAACCTCGTTTGCCTCGTTTTCTGTAAATGAAACTGTAATTGTTTTCAGCATTCATTTTAAATTCTTTTTTGTTTGTTTGCCATGAAAATTTGAGTTAGTAGAGAAAAAACAGACCTGTTTTCCTTATAAAAATTGAGAAAATCGATTGAAGCAACTTTTGCTCAACTCAAATATTTGAGTTTAGCAAAAAAAATACTTTCAATACTCTCTCAATTTTTTATAAGAAAAATGGGTCTGAATTTTTTTCTCTATTCCCTAAATTCAAAGTTTCATGGCAAACAAAACAAAAAAAAAGAAATTCAAAAATTGAATGCTGAAAACAGAGTTACGGACAATTTTAGAAAACTTGAGTTTTGAAAACACTGGTCCGAATGTAACGGGAGGAATTCGAAATATTAAATGTCCGGGACCCATGCGGGATCGAACTTTCGACTGCGCCAATTGTTGTAAAGTAAAAAAGTGGGATGCCAACCCACTAGGCTACACGTGTAGAACTTACAGAAATAGTCGTAATTTAACCTATATGTAACACTAACTCTAAAGCTAACTTTGTATCAATAAGTGGTTAAACAAACAAAGCAGGTATTCAATTCTGAACGGTGGCCATTTACAGCTTTTACCCACAGGCAACATTTTTTATTTTTTTGCTTTTGTATTAAGTTAAAAATGGTGGGGCAAAAGAGCACTTTTACAACAATGCTAATTGCACTAATCTCTCCATTTTCTCCACCAAAATCAGGTAATATAAATCGGAAGAAGCGAAGAAGACAAGTTGGTAACCTCTGTAATTAAAAAAAGCTACGTCGGATATTTTCTTCCCTTAGCTCCAAATTGGATCTCTTATGCACAAAAATGTCTTCAAACAACCTTTTTTTGGACAAACATAATTGCGTAAAAGCAAATGTAAGCAGCTTAAAGGCAACAATAAAGTGAATTAACAATTACAACAACTACAAAAGTCGCTTTCTGGAGTCAGTATAAAAAGGGTAGATCAAGCTCAAAAAATTATTCTTCAGCTTTTTCATTGTTGCATTTCTCCACTGTAGTCCATATTTTTCTATTCTGTGTTTTTAAAGGCCAAACAGGGCTACCAAAAGCCCAATTTTTATTGCCAAAATGGGTCAAAAAAGGACGAAAATTATGGTCATGAGGACGAAATCGACTGTTCTTTGCTTTTTGCTGCTTTCATTGTGCCTTAACCAGTCAAATGCTTTCCTCTTCCCTATGGGTGGAGGAGGTGGAGGCGGAGGAGGAGGCGGTGGATGTGGGTGAGTAACAAATTTTCGATTTATAAATTTGAAAAAACCGCTACTTTGTTTAAAAGCGGTAAGTTTGGCATTGTGTTTTCGACCCATTTTTATGGACTTCTATTAGACAAGTTACCACCTATTTTGTAACCAGGAAAATGAACTACCGTATTTCCTCTAATAGAGCCCCTCTCTAACAGAGCCCCCTCTAATAGAGCCCCCTCTCTAACAGAGACCCCCTAACTTTGAGGACCTATATCTCAGCCCAGAGTCAACTTTTTGCAAAGCTGTTTTACGCGTTTTCTTAACTCCCACGAGCTCTACCGATTGCACTTTTCAGATTTTAGTTGAGCACCCAAAAATCTCGAGATCGAATTCCAAATTTTCCGATTTTCGGGCATCCAAAAAATAAAGCCCCCGGTGGCTCTATTAAAGGAAATACGGTATATAATGAGCAGTAACTTGTCTGATAAAAGTCTTTAAAAATAGGTCAAAAAGCACAATACCTAGAACACAATTTTAAACAACTGGTTTCGTAATACAGGGTGGCCCAACTTTTTGTCCCCCTTAACTTTAGAACAAAGGAAACAGTTTTGTTAAAAAAAGTCATCATTTTAATAAAAAAGGATTATTTGACAAAAATATTAAAGGGGGAGTAAGGCAAATTTTTAGTATGAAAACATAAAAGTACAAAACGATCCCACATATAAAAGCTTACATTATAGCAAACCAAAAAAATGTTTGAGAACTTTCTACAGCTGTTGAAATTTTCAAATTTTTGAAAAGTTGGCCAAAATTTTGCGTTTCTGCCCTACTTTTGTCTATAACTTTACCCAAAAAATCAACTTGGCAACATAATACAGGAAATACGATAATTGTCACCAATTTTCATATTTTGTGCGTAAAGTTAACTTTCTTTTACAGATGCCCATGTCCTCCACCTTGCCCACCACCTTGCCCCCACCTTGTCCACCCCCTGTCCACCACCATGCCCTCCACCCTGTCCTCCACCATGTCCACCACCATGCCCACCACCTCCACCGTGGTGAGTTTTTTTAAAAATACTGGCTAGACTATAGAATGTACCTCCCCCCAGTCAGCGAAATTTAATTTTCTCGAAGGGGGAGGGGTGGACCCGTCTCATATTGATTCTTGTGCTCTGAAACGGCTCGCAAACACTTTATTTTTGAAAAATCGAATTTTTTTTTGGTTTGCCTTGTTCCCCCAAGGTAAAAAATCTAGAAAAATTAAAAAAATATTTTTTTTTAAATTCCCGCCAAAACATTTTTAAATGGAATAGTGGCTAGTTAGAGATGCGCGCGCATACTTACCGTAGACATAATTCCGAGAAGTACTCTTGCTCATAAAATGCAGTCAGAGTCTCTTTTTGCCACGGCCCAGTTGAAAAACATGGTTAGACAGCCCAATTAACTTTTTCACGTTTTGCTATAAAAGTGGCACCTTTTTGCCTTCCCCTCCCAATACAGCCCCTATTCCAGGAATCGTAACTCAAAATTTTAAAATAAGAAACATTTTTATAAAATAGAAACAGAAACCAAAGTGTTTCCGTGATGTTTCAGAGCACGAGAATCAATATGAGACGGGTCCTCCACATTCGGCAAAAGTAAATTTTGCGCTGGCTGGGGGAGAGGGGCATTCTATAGTGTTGCCAAAATACTTTCTATAATTTTTCTAAACGCTAGATTTTAGCTGCGCACCACCTCCACCACCATGCGGAGGAGGCGGCGGAGGAGGCTGTGGAGGCGGAGGTGGATGCGGAGGAGGTGGCGGCGGCGGATGCGGAGGAGGATGTGGAGGACCAGTAAGCATTATTTTTTAATTTGTTCGTAGACACACAAACATCTTTTGATGTTTTTCAGCCACCTCCACCACCCCCACCACCATGCGGAGGCGGCGGAGGATGCGGAGGAGGAGGCGGCGGTGGTGGCTGCGGATGCGGCGGACCTCCAGTAAGTTCAGTTTATTCTACACCCCTCCCAAAAAAAAATTTGCACTTGGGACCCCGTGATGTTTTTTATGACTTTTTTTTGCAAAACATATTTATTTAAAGGTATTTTAAAGCTTCAAAAAACATGCATATAGATATACACATATAGAGCTTTAATTTTAATAGTCTCGTTATCTCACTAAAGTAATATTTTTCAGCCACCACCCCCACCCCCACCATGTGGCGGTGGCTGCGGAGGAGGAGGAGGCGGAGGAGGAGGATGCGGAGCTTCTCAAATGCAATCTGGCGGCGGCTGTGGCGGTACAACCATCTATGTGATGGGCGGAGGTGGAAGTGGAGGAGGAGGCTGCGGAGGAGGAGGCGGGGGTGGTGGATGCGGAGGAGGACCTCCTCCTCAAGCAGCTCCACCTCAAATGATGTCTTATGCAGCACCCCCACAATATGCACCTCCTCCACCCCCACCACCTCCACCAATGTCCATGCCGATGTCTTATGCACCTGCACCACCACCACCCCCTCCACCACCACCCCCACCTGCAGCTCCATCTTATTGTTAGTTTATTTTTATTTTACACTAGCCTGAAGATTAAAAAGTTTTTACAGCCACCGGTAACTCATACCAGGGCGGAAGGAAACGAAGAGCCATCGGGAGGTTCTCACGTTCTGAACACGGCATGTTTGTCTGATAAGTGCATATATATGTGGCCAAGAAAAACCTTTTATTTTTGCTTGTAGTCAGTCATAAAGTAGTTGTTAGTTAATTAGTACTGTAACAAAGTTTTAGCTTTTAGATGTAAAGTTAAGATCACGCCAAAAATTGTAAAATAATATTTGTTGAATAAATAGTAATTTGTTAGTATTTTTCAAAACTACAATTTTAAAGTCAAAGGAAACTAAAACTGAAGACCATATTTCCTGTAATTTATTCCCGGAGGACACAAATCCATAAACAGACATTTCAATTAAAAGACATGATACTCAGGATTTGGTGCATTCAGTTCATCGCTCCAGTCTAATTCTAGGGACTTACCACTTATATAGCCATTTTCTTCATCTTTCGGTGAATAGATTTCTTAAGACAAATTGCTTTCCTCCAGCTCAGAACGAGCATCCCGTAGCATAGATCGACCTTCTGGCATAGTCCAATGTCGTTTGAAGCAGTGTATGAGGTCATCTTCTCCGCCGCAATCTCAAAAAAAAGAATAGATCAAACCAGAAAACTTTCAAAGGATTTCAAAATACTTCACAATTATGGCGGGAGTACAGTATATGTAGTCTTCTAAAAAACCATTTTCGGGGGGTTGAGATGCGCACACCCACATACCTTAGACACAAATCACTGGAAAGTGACTCTGGATGCATGAAAAAGCATGCATACCAGAGTTTCTTTGTGCGGTAGGTCTGAGTATTCAAAACTATGTTCAAATTCTATTTTGATTTGATGAAATTTGATGAAGACGGATCAAATTCAAATGCAATCACCACAGTCGGCGTTTAGAGTGTTTAGCCAGATATTAGACCATTGCTCTTATGTTTATGATTATTTGCTTGTCTTAACTTTATCGTGTTACATTTGCCTCCCAATATAACGTCGCCAAGAAAACAGCCAAAATTAAACGTTTAATCAACAGGCGACTTACCACAAATTATTTTTATTTCCTAAATCCGCAAAAAATTCTTTTAAAGGACCATGAAACTCGATAAGCACAGCAATATGCGAAATATGAATTAGCGGGACCACTCTGATTTTGTCAATAATGTTTTCGAATTAATTTTTTTAGTGTGTATTTAAGATTTGATTTTTTTATTATTTAATTTTTAACACCAACTTAAATAGAAAAGTTCTAGAGCTATGGAAGTAGCCTAACTGGTCCGATCTGGCAATGTCAAGCAATGTTGGCCTCGACTAGTGGATGGTTCAGTATTTTGAAAAAAAAGGCCTGTTCACAATGGTGACTGCAGCGTGTGGCTTCAGCGTGTGGTGTGGCGCTGCAGCTGCATGGGTGTTCACAATGTGTCGCCACACTCCACACTTCACACTCTGCAGCCACAGCCACACGCCACACGCTGCAGCTACACGCACACTCTGTTCACAATGATCGCCACACTCTGCAGCCACCCGCCACACTCTGCAACCACACGCCACACGCTGCAGCCACACTCTGTTCACAATGGGAAAAATTTGTCGCTGCAGCCACACGCTGCAGCCACAGCCATAAATGCAAAAGCAAAAGCAAATAAATGCAAAACAAACCCTCAATGCCAACCGACTTCTGCAATTTTTGACCAGATGGGACCCTTTGCGTTGTTCAAGTACGCCTTGAGAGACTTGTCGTAGAGGCAGTGCTCCTTTTTCACTTCCTGAATCAACTTGACGAGAATTGATCTGCTTTCGAGTCCTCTTCGAGAGATTTGATCGGCTTCTCCACACTTGTTTTTGTCGGCGAAGGAAGAGCTCATCACTTGTAGACATTTTGATCTGAAAACAAGAAATTCAAGCAAGGAAATATAAGCAACAATATTTAACAAGGAAACAAAAACAACAACATTTCTACTCGAAAGCAACCATAAAAAATAAAATGAAATCACAAACATACCGTATAACCTCTTTTAATCCGCCCGGGATATTTTTCAACCCACCTCGGAGAGGGGATTATTAGATGGGGGTGATTATTAGAGGGAGGGGGATTAAATTCAACCTCGGCGGAAGGTGCCGCAAATTTTGTGTCCATTGTATTTGATGTTATTGCAGTTTTTGATTTCCCGCGTTTTTTTTTCCATATAGGACCAGTGTCTCTTCATTAGTAGGATCTCACATCTTGTTTTATTTCGACTTCGTAGTTTCCTATTAAATTGTATTTGCTCGCATCGCCGTCTTGACTTCTTATTCTTCCAGATATCGTTAGCTATGAATCCAACCGATGGCTTTAATGGTGCAAAAGTACTCGAGCAGTTTCTCTCGATGACCCTAGTGGTGAAACTCAGAAATTCGAAAGAAGTTGTTTCCTTATGTTTTCTTGAAAAGAAAACGCCCGGTTCCGCAATCGTGAATCAATTCAAAGGCAAGCTAATCATAAGTTTGGCCGGAACTACTTGGATGAATGACTTGTTGACTGAAGATTATCTGCGGCAAGTTATAAAACTATTGTGTTCTGTGAGAAGCGCCTACTTGTCTGGGATGCATTTGCGAGTCACAAGAGCGAAAGAACCCTAGCGGTGCAAAAAAGTTGGGCATTGAGCTTGCTTTCATTCCGGTGGAGCACAAAGTTCATTCAGGTATGTCTAACTCCAAATTAGTCACTTCTATGAAATATATATATAGGCGGGTACATTTATAATATGATTCTAGGCACCAGACGTTTGTAGGAACAAGCCTTTCAAGGAGAAGATTCGTCACTATTACAACATCTGGATGAGCAGTGGGGATCGACAGGAATTCACGGCAGCTGGAAATCCTAAGGCGCCAGCTTTGGAGGTTGTCTTAGAGTGGGTGGATCGAGCTTGGCAAAAGCTGTCAAAGAAAGTGATAGTCAATTCATTTAAAGGTACATTTTGTTTGCCATTATCAATCTATGCAGATCTAAGTCTTTAGTCTGTGCGCTCACTACATCAATGGACGGTTCAGAAGATGACAAAATAGCGTGCTTTAGGCCAAACGGACCAATCGGTGCAAAATGCCTAGAAGTTCTTCGCAAAGTCAGAAAAATTTGGTTGGGACGCTTGATCGATGAACACCAGCGGAGTTTTCCATTTGATGTCACGCCTGCCCAAACCATCAGGCTGGCTGGATGCGCTGTTTTCGAGACCATTCAACAAAAATACAACCCATAAGTGTCTATTATATAGGCGTAGCCGCCGACAAAATTGGTGGGGATTATTAGAGGAGGGGAGTATTTTTCAATACCCTTCGAGAGGGGATTATTAGAGGGGGTGATTATTAGAGGGAGGGGAGTATTTTTCAATACTCTTCGAGGGGGATTATTAGAGGGGTGATTATTGAGGGAGGGATTAAAGAGGTTATACGGTAAACACAAAGTGAAAATTTCAAAACGCCACACTATTTTCAAATATTTTTAAAAGTGTGGCTGTGGCTGAGCGTGGCTGCAGACAAATTTTTCCCATTGTGAACAGAGTGGCTGCAGCGTGAAGTGTGAGCTGCAGAGTGTGGCCATCATTGTGAACACCCAAAATCGCACGCTGCAGCTGTAGCCACCATTGTGAACAGGCTTAAAATTAAACGCAAACAAGAAATAATTCGAAAACATTTTTCAAATTTCGCAGATTGCTGTACTTATCAAGTTTCATAGTCCTTTAAACAATTCATGGTACTTATTTAGTTGGCCCCCCCAAAAGGTCATTTTTTGATTTTGTAACAGTTTGGTTTTTGGACCCAAAATCAACTTTTATTGCATAACGACGACAACCATAACCGAGATGCATATTAAATGCAAACATATCGCAAACATAACACATCTTTGTGTTCATTGTTTGCATCCTTTTTCCCATCGCACTTTCTAGTTCGGAAAAGGATTTTCTTTTCTTGGAGCCAACTTATGAAATCTTCATCACTATATGACAGCAGTTCAAATAGGCGTCGAATGTTAAAATCTCTAAGATCATCCATTGCTAGGCTAAAAAGCTACTAATAAACTCACAAATAATATGAAAAAAATTCAAACAAGCACAAAGAAATTCAGTACTGAAAATGACCTTTTCAGGGGGGGGTGCAATAAATAAGTACCCAATTCATTTTGGTTTTGTTTTTTCACCTATTGCGCTAATAAATCTATTTTTAAATTTTCTAAAAATCATTTTGCCAATTAGTTGCCAAAATTTTCATTGTAAACAGTACCTCTGTACCATTTTTAAATACAAATTTTTACTATAGCTTTTTCTTCCACTTTTTATGCGATCAATAAATTTCTAAACTTGCATGAAACTGAGTCAAGTTTTGCAGAGCACAACCCACAAAATGCACGTGTGTTGTAGAAATGCAGGTGATTAATGATAATTGTAGTCATGAACAAATAGATTTTGCATTTGCAGCTAAGCCATATTTGCGAACTGAAGATGTATTCAGACAAGCAGTGCCTGACGATAAAGTCACCTGGAAACAACCTTTCCCCGCCTACAACCCTCCAGAATATACGGCTAAATCAGTGCTGGCCAATCCTGTATGGGCTGATTCCAGTGACCCCACTCAATATGCCTTTAACACACTCGACAAACGAGGCATCAATCGTAAGTCGTATGTCTCGTAAGCAGTTCTACCTTGCTTCGGGATGTAGCCATAGTTGCATGCGTAAATTTGCAGAGATTACACACTAAATGCCGAAAGCATGCCGCTGAATCCAATGGGCAGAACAGGGCTGGCTGGTCGTGGAGTACTTGGAAAATGTAATCATATTTACATTAAAAACTTTGAACTGCCAATTTTCTGGCCGAAAACCACGGATGCTTGACAATTTAATAATTTACAAAAAAATTGCTTAAATGAAAAACATATTTTAAAATGAAATAAATCTGATTGTGGTGACCAGTGTCTGCTTGAGCCGTGTTTAAGGTAGATTTTGAGTGGGATACCATGGTTTAATAGTCAGTCTGAGAGATTTTCACAATTTCGGTTAGTCCAGCTTGACATCCAAAAAGTGGGAGCGTAGGTTTCTCGGTGGTGTGATTGGAGCATGGCAAACTTAAATTTTGGTCACGGCAAACCATGTTCAAAAACAAATGGTTTGCCTGATATTAATTTCAAATGGTTTACCTGACATTTGCCTGATATTAAAAATTCGGGTGGTTTATATAAATATCCACTTGCTTTAGGGTATCTATCTCACATTCAGAATTTGGAGTATTGGGGTCTGTGGAAGATGTCTTGTTGCGGTTCTGAAGTGATGCTGACCTTCAGATTAGATCAATCACGATCTGTCGCATTTCTCGATATCTCTTCGAGTAGCCTGTTCTAATCGACATCTTTACAGAAGATTAGATCAATCACGCATTTGTCGATGAGCATTGCCTTCGATATCTCTTCTGAAAACCTTTTGCCTTATTCGATGAACCATTCGACGCACTTCGACTCACATCTAAAAGGCACAAACTTAAAAAAAGAAAACAAGTGACACGTAAAATGACACAAGTAAATTTTTGATACAGAAAAAATCGCCCAAGTCTTCTGTTTCAAAGAAAAAAGGGCACGGCAAGAATTCCGCGCGAAGACAATTCCGCGACGAATAATTCCGCGACGGATAATTCCGCGGAATTTTAATTTTTGACGTCGCTGCTAGGCAAAAACTATATTCTGACACCGGATTCGTGTTCAGCATGGTCGATTGCATACATAGGTGCCTTTCTATCTTAAACTCGAAGTCAAATTTAAGATACGGATACTTTTTCAAACATTTTTTGTCCCGGAAGGAATTTGAAATTGGACAATAAGTTAAAATTCGGCGAAGGTGAACGTGGAATCGACAATGCTGGACACGAATCCGGCGTCAGAATTTGGTTTTTGCTTAGCAGGGACATCAAAAATTAAAATTCCGCGGAATCATTCGTCGCGGAATGATCCTTCGCGGAATTGTCTCCCGCTGAATTCTCGCCTTGCCGAAAAAAGTATCTCAACAACGGAACGAAACAACGGAAATACAAAAATTAGTGGATTTTGATTTGCAGGGGGTCCCAATCATGCTGCCGATGCTATTGTATCCAGAGTCCAAGACGAAAAATTGCAGTATGTCAGTATTAAAAGGAGGGATAATGGTAACTAATGTTTTTATATATTTATTGGCACTGATGCTGCCTTTTCCAGGTTTTTGGGCAATGCCCGGAGGAATGGTAGACAATGGAGAGGACGCCCAGACCTGTTCTATCAGAGAATTTACTGAAGAGGCACTTAACAATAAACCAGACCACAGGCTTGCGCCCCTGTGGCAAGCTGGTCAACTGATCTACCAAGGCTATGTGGACGATCAGCGAAACACAGACAATGCTTGGATGGAGACCACTGTGTTCAATTACCATGACATTCATACATTGCTTGACGACATTCAGCTTAAGGTAAATTGTGGGGACTATTACACGCTCCGTCTTCGAGGTCGTCTTCACCCTGATTTGGAGGCAGCATAAAAGGCAGAAGCCATGTTAGAAATCAATTTCAAAAGACACCTTAAATAATAAGGTCGGTTAGGGCTATTTTTTGCATATAACATTCTTAGAATAAGCCATTGGGTCGTCATGCCTTCCCCTTTTGAATAAAAAATGCTCATTTTTAAAGGCTAGAGAAGATTTGTCAAAACGATACTTGGCAAGCTTGACTGAGCTATTAAAGGCATGAGTACACTATATTGCCTAGTTCAAATACGCTGGAAACCATTCTTTCCAACGTTTCGGCTGCCAAACCATGCTCAGAATCTGCTTAGCTACTTTGTTTAGCAATCAATATTGGTTTGCCAAATCTAGTTTTTGCCAAATCTAGTTTTTGCCAAATCTAGTTTTTGCTAAATCTCCCCTAGTCTTAATTAAAAAAAAAAAGATCCCTAAATACAATAAAAACTTAATAGAATCAGGTGATTTAAAAAAAATTGTCCAAATTCTAAGTCGCATTTTTTATTGAAATGAAATATTCGATTGTGGCCTATTTTTTGAAAACAGCATCCTAAACAAATTTCTCGCTTTCTTTTTTAGTTTTGTCTTTTTTCGTCAAAAAAAACTGCAGTATACGTGAAAAACTCTGGTTTATTAAAAGAATTTTTTTCTGTAAATACACATTATTTAGGCTGGCGATGACGCTGCAGATGTGAAATGTAATAATAATCAACTCTTTTTCATCCTAGTACTTGCTGTAATTTTAAGGGATCACAGTGGAGCCTGGCATCAGCATATTTCCTTCTCACATGCACATAATCAAGCTGTTTGCTGATAAACATGGCTTTAAGATCTGATGATAAGATTAGATATTTATTGTGGTTGTGCTAAATAAATAAATCTATTATTTTAATAAAATGCCTTAAAGCTGACTATTAGTTTCAATGCTAATTTTTTACTCTGATTTCGACTACTTTCTGTACGCAGCTTTAATCCTAGCTTTTTAGTTCTATTGCAGTTTTCTATCAGCACTGAAAAAACCATGGGCAGCCGCAGAGAGCAGGGTCCTCCAGCTATTAATGGTCTTCACTCCTTGAAGGTAGCTTTTTATGACTTAGCCAGGACTAAGGCCGGTTTTAATTAGAGATCAGAGTCTTAGGTTTTTAAATTCTATTTAAACTTAAGACTCAAAGAGCTTGCTTGCCTAATATTTTATATTTAAGGTGGACAATTTGAGCTACAATACAAGTGTGCATGAGCTGAAGCGAATGTTTGAACGCTATGGAGAAATTGGAGATGTGCACATCCCCAAAGACCGACGAACCAACCAGTCACGAGGATTTGGCTTTGTCCGATTCTACGACCTCAAGGATGCTGAGTAGGTTTTTGTTTTGCGACAGACACTTGTTAATCTCAATCTAATTTAGACCAGTGTTTTCAGTTCACATCTTGTCTTTCTGGTCACACCAATTTAATTATTGAAATTTTTAGGCCAGATCATGAACGATTTTTTTCAGTTAGAAATGTTTTCAAAATCTCAGTGTGACCTTTCACGCCTTTCATAGAAAGTGTAACTTTAAAGTCACACTTAGTGTGATTTTGTCAAAAATTATTTTTAACTGGAGCGTCTGACCATCGAATCGATGGAGAAAAATCTCAGCTACAAGATGGTGTAAAAACATCTGAGATAAGAAAACAAAATTTCAGATAAAAAAGTCGGTGAAGTTAGTGTGACCCAAGTATGATAGTGTGACTTTTGAAAACACTGTTTACGACTATCCATCTTTGTCGGTGGCTTTTTTTTGGTACTTATCCTTTATCCGGAACCTGCGCATTTTGTTAATGTTGGGATTTTAGGCTTAGGCAGGGGTAGGTGAGCGTGTGTTAGGATATTCCTGGGAGCTTAGAAAATGTGAGAAAAACATGTTTGAGTCCGTCCTAATATATGCTGCCTACCCTTACCTAAGCGCTGTCGAAGTGAAATTTATAAATTCGTCAATGAAAAAATTTAGGCAAAGGAACGTTTCCGCTTTTTTCAAATGAAAAACCGAACGGCAAAAGTTTTTTTAAAATTGTTTTGGTCCCCTGTCTTGAAAACTTGCTTATTGACGTTTTTAAAACAACAGGGGGGACCAAGGCAATTTTTTTCAAAAAAATTATTTTTTGCCGTTCCGGTTTTTTTCATTTGAAAAAACCAAACGTTAACGCACCAAAATTTATGCGACTGCGACTACAGTGCTAACAAAAACGTGATCATAAAAACTTTTTGCTTTTTGTTATAATGTTATATAAAATATGTTTTTTTGGTAATTGATTGTACAGGGTGTTTCAAATTTTTCTGACACGGTCAATGACAATTTTTTTGGTATATAATGTGAAAAATACGATTTTCGCTTGGACCCTCCTGTTGTTTTGGCCTTAACCATCCAAAGGCCACCTACCAACCAGGAACCAAACAACAGGGGGACCGAGCGAAAATCGTGGTTTTGACCTTATATACCGAAAAAATTGTCATCAAAAACTGAGTCGATCTGCGTTCACAGAAATTCAAAAAATGGCCTTTAAAAAAAGTTATGACCGCTTAAATGTGTCAGAAAAATTTGAAACACCCTGTAATTGAAATCAACTGAGAACCCTACAAGGAAATTTTCGAAATGAATGACAAAAGTGTTTTAGTTTGTACAATCAACAAAAAATATGCTGGAATGCTTTTGTCTTATGTTTTTCTACTAAAAAGTCATAGCGTCCACTGGATATCAGTGGCATTCCAGTGGTAAACAAGGGTGGTTTTCACTCAATTGCCACCTTTTTACCACTGAATAAGGTAATTTAGTGGACCCACCATTTGGACTCCACTGGAATTCCAGTGGAGTCCACTGGA